>VZTI01001175.1:1746688-1898305 GCA_013397865.1 Struthidea cinerea | reverse complement strand
AAAAAAAAAAAAAAGAAGTAGGTAAAATCATAGGTGGTGAATAACTAACACGAAAATCAGCTTGCTTACAGAAAAGAGAATATATTTTTTTCCACATCCTTCATGGAAATGTTACCCTATGGACACATTAACAAAGTCCACAGGTCTTTTCCCAGAGTCTTCTCACAGTTTCCACCACGTTTCATCCATGCAGGCCTGCCACGACTCACCCAAAGTAATCAACACAGATTTCAGAGTGTGCTGTTTCTCACCTTAGCATGATGGCAATCGTTTGCCTCCGACTCAAAGAGAGAAGGAAATAATTAAATACTTACAGCACTAGCTTTACAGTAATGCAGTTTTTCTTTAAGTTATCTATAACCCTTATAACGCACTGATATTTTCCTGGTACACGTACCAGTGAACGCTACTGCTGTGCCTCCCCTCCACTGAGACTCACAGTTATACAAGATCTTTATTGTGATTTTCAATTACCATAAGGTACCAACAGATCAGAGAACATTTTTCAAAGGAACAACAAGTGGTTCACTTTAAAGTTCATTACTAATGTTTGTGGCTTTTCGTAAATCAATATAAACACACAAGAACAACCTAGCAGCTCTACTTGAGAATTTTTGATTGTCTGAATGTAAAACTGCACTACTAACAAATATTATCTTTCAACTTTCTTTTTTCCCCTAATGTTGTAAAATTTGTCTGAGGGGGAAAATGTTTGAAATCAATCTGTTTAGACTTTGAGAGCCAAAGTATTTATATTTCTCACAAAAGCCAAAAGCCAACCTGAAATATTTTATATCTAGTGATCACCAGTTTTTCACTGGGAATTTTAAGCTTTCCCTACTTTCTCTCCACACCTCAAAAAATGCCAAAATCCAACAAAACTGGGAGAAAGAGGTGTAACGAATAAGAAACACTTGATGCGGCTTTTAACACAAGTGCTTTATGCCCCTCTGCATCAGGCAGACATGAGGCAAGCAGCAGCAGCATGTGATGATTTTCCAAAATGAATGGTATTAGCTATTCTATCATTTCAGGTTCACAAATCCAGGAGAGCAATTTCTTACTTCAGATTAAAAAGCCCTTAATACTGTTCCACCTCAAAATCTTCCAGCTCCATTCTGGAATCTTGTGTCCTTTCATCTGGCATGCTGGGCCCCCGTCTGGTCAGCTCTCAGCTTATGTTCCAGCTCCAAAAAAAAAAAAAAAAATTTAGGAATGCCCTTTGCATCGGTGCTCAGACTAGGAGCTTCATGTGATATAAAGTTTACATTCCTTCTAATCTCATCTCATAACTCTATTCCACAGGGATATCTTTATCAAGGAATAGATTCTTGGCCTAGGATGCCGAAATTAAAAATTCCTTACTAATTAATTTTTAGTTGGCACAAATCAGAGTCTTTTTAAGTTCAGTAGGAACTGTAAGTCTATCTTCCTTGTTTAACCACTTATAATTAAAGATAAATAAATAGCTCAGCTCTGTTTTTTCCCCAAATGAATGTACTGATTACCACAGTAGGTTTTTCTGTGGAACTTCAGTCTGGGGATGTGAGATTTTTAAGAGTCCAACTCTCCAAATGCTTTCCCCTGAGAGAAGAGAGGATGGGGGAGGTGAATAGTTCTGAAACTATCATAAAAACTTTTCAGTGATAATTTTTAAAAGCCCATAACTGTTTTCAATACTCGAAGATGGAATAGTTGTTTCAATGACCATGCTTGCAACAACCCCTTTTATAAGGAAATTTGTGCTCACTCTGGGCTGCACACACAGACATGGGACAACCACACATTTAGTCAAGATTTTCTCTATCAGGTAATTAGAGTTACGTGCCCCTTCTGGCTACACACAGTTAATAGAACATATACCTCAGACTTCATGGGCAAGCAGAACATCCAGAAAGCAAAAAAACTCAGTAAGAATGGACTTACACATATTTATATTATGAAAAGATTGGGAGTTTGGAGAAGTAAGACTTGGGAAAGCATATAACCAATAAAGAGTAAAACTAATGAAATGCTTTACATGATACATGCCTAAGTGCTTTGCGGAACTCAGACCTCATAAATACCAGGAATATGGTCTTTAATATTCGGGATTTGAAAATGGACTATTAAACCACAATATTTTAAATAAGTACGGCTTCCTCCTGAGAAAAAAAATAAAAAAGCCTCTATAATATAAGGACCGACAGTTTTTTTCTTTTTAAATGTCCCCTCTTTTTGAAGTTCTGATTCAAGCTCAAGAAACTGAGTGGTACCAGTGGTCACAGAGTTACAATAAACTATTTTACTGTTGGAAAACTGTCATGAGTGGTCACATGATATCAATTCTGTTCCCTTGACAGCATCTATGGAATTGTCAGGAGGAGAGTTAGAAGGCATGACAACAACAAGCCTCTCTATGATCACTGTGTTCACCCTGAAATAAATTTCCATACACTGTGTAATCAAACTGCTCACTGCATGTACTTGGTGCTTTGGTTTCTGGACCATCAGCAACACAGAAGAAATAACAAAGAGGTTCAAAACAAGCCCCTTGCTGAAAACATATGTGGAATGATTACATGCTTTCAGAGTTAGCTCCAAGGAAGCCTAAGCCAAGTTACAGTACTTGTTTTGCCAGTACCAGGAAGCAAGACATCAAAAGGACCACAAATAATTAAACAATATCCCTCTCTTCTTGTCAGGCAGAGTGACACAGATGTGGCAACCTGCTTAAACCTCTGAGGAGGTCAGACCAGGGAGCTGGCAAACCCAGGGATGTTCATCACAGCCCTGCCACCACACTCACCACCCTCCCCCTCTCCCCTTTGCTTTGTTCTGTTCCTGCTGTTAAAAAACAACACCCTGTTTTAGAAGAGCTGCCCAGTCACCAGAGCCACAAACTCACAACAGGAATAGCTCCAGCTCTTCAAATCTCCATGCTCAGGGTTTCAAAAAGCAGAACTGGACCTACAGCTGGAGAATTTTGGGAGCCACCTCAGAACTGCCAAAGCCCAGCAGCTGTAGCAGTCTCCTGATAGAAGCCATTCATATCAGAAACCATTTAACCATGATACCCGTCAGCTTTTTCAGAATCCTCATTCTTGCCCATATGTATGATGGTACTACAGAGTAGTAGTAGCATATATTTAAGCTTTTATCCAGATGCTCCTTGTTTGTGACTGTCTTGAATTCACACTGTGCCCACCTTCTAAAGTGCTTAAATGGTGGCAGAAAGCCATTAAGGCAAATAGAAGAATGAATGAGGACATGCATGGTTGAAGTAAATTAATTTTTATATTTAACTTAATACATACAGAAACTTGTCCATAGTATTCAGTGATCTGCCCTTTGTGAAGCACTGTTGTCCACAAACACAGAATTCAATAAATAGCTTTCAAGGTATTAATTAAATTTCTGGTGTAGATAAATAATGAGTAAGATCCAGCTATTCATCAGTATGCAATACCTGAAAATATCTGTTATCCCTTTTGATGAATCTGACCCAAGGTGTCCCTGCTACTGGGGGGAATTAAAACTGTAGCTGACAGAATAGTGTGCTTTACCTATAAGAAAGCAGAAAGAACAAAATGAGCTAGCTACTCAAATAAGCAAGCGATTTACCCCAAATTTGTAAAAAGTTGTGGAAAAAATTCCTTTTAGGAAGAGAGTTCAAAGCATGCCACTGTTGGTCTAACACATCCAAAGAGCATGCAAGCCTTCCAAGATGCAGAAGAGGTGTCAGCTGTTCGTGACTTAGCCAGCAACAAGTTGTCTGCCTAACCCATTAAGTCTGTTGCCTATGAACCCTCCCTGGCAACAGGGAAAGGGAGAGAGGCTCCTGCATAAAATCCACTTCATAATTTCAGAACTTCAGTCCTGACTCATCCCTGCCACAGACTTGCTTTTGGTTACAGAGAATTTGTTTTGTTTGATTTTAATTTCATTCTGAATTAGAACAGCATTATTATTCTTGCCAGGAAGTAGAAGGGGTTAGTGTGCAGCTATTTCATATTTAAGCAAGAGAGTGTTTAATGCTTTCAATTTTAGTGCCACTGCCTCTGCAGAATCCCAGATATTTCAGTGTTTGGTCACTGCTACTTTCTTTATCCCAGCAGGTTCCCAATGCAAGCAGTTCATACACTGCTATGCCCGCTCAGCCAAGCAAGACTGGAGTTTTGTGTTCATACTGCCTGTGTCTAACTAGAGTAGCAGCAATTGATGAACATTCTGAAAAGCAAAACCTCTAAATGCTTGAGAAAATAGCTACAGCAATTGGCTGTCCTGAAAGAAGAAAAGATCAGATTGGTGTGCAGTTCACAAAGTGCTATGGAACCCACTAATGGCAGAATGTTCTCCATGCTCTGGAAGGACAAAGAGAATTAATAAATTTCTGCAGTTGCCCCCAGGAAGCCCTGTAGATTCCTAAATGGGTCCACACTACCACTGGCTTCATTCACAGATGAGCATTTACATTTGGTCATTTACTGGAATGTTTCTCACAGTTGTTCTAATTTATGGACCAAGGGCCACACTTCTAGACTCTTAAAAAAGATTAAAAGAAAAATTGGCAAGCTCTGCATTACCTCCCTTCCTGTTTTAACTCCAGAAAGGGCAATTTCTAGATGAACTAACTTGTGCACATCTCTGTAGTTTCATTAGGAAGAAGGATTCTCAAGCTACAGACTTTGAAGGGCAATTTGGAATCAAGCTGAGAACTCAAGGGGCTCTAACAAAGTAGAGGGATATGGGTGTACAGAATGATGGACGCTTCGATACTGAGTATAAAGTCTTCTATGTTGTTTCTATATTAATTTTTTAACTCATTAGTGGGTTTAATAATGCTGCACAAGGTAAAAATGCAGCTTTCTGAAGTTATTTCTCCATATAAGTGATTTGGAAGCTTTTAATCTTTTCTGGTCGGGGTCTTGTATATGATGTGATAAAATAAACAAACACAAGCTAGAATAACAGCCATATACTAATCCGTAAAGGCAATTCCAAAAAGGAAAAATCATCTCCTGTTTCAAGTTTCTATGCACCATTAAAGAACCAGAAGAGGCAGACAGAACTGCATTCTCTACCTGAACCTTAGCAGGGGTCTCTAAGGGGAAAATGGCAGGGGTTAGTCTTCATAAAGGGAGAGAGGGATTTACTAAACAACATAAATAAAAAACTAAATGCCACTTTCTGGATTCTAGTAATCTTCATAAAACACTCATTTTACTACTTTTTTCAGTTTTCATTTTTATCCCTTCTCACAGATAAAAGTACCTGTAAACTCTTAGTTTGCATCCATCTCAGCTCTACTAAAGTGACACAGGAAAATAGACTGTAGTCAATGACCTTACATCAACTGGGCTGCATTATGCATCTAGAGATGAAAATGAGGTTTGATACTTAGTCAGGTTTTCAATCAGGGGGAGTTACACATCTTCATAAATATCACCCAGGTTTATGCAAGTCTACTAAAAACAGGGTTGTCCTGAAGCTTGTTTTTCAAGGGAATGTTCTGAGTATTTAGTTTTCTGACAAATTTAAATTGTTTCCTTTAGTCAGAATACAGATTTTTCTACTGATTTATCTGAATTTTTCTCAAAGGCACTGGTACAATGTATGAAATGGGAATAGGAGAATAAAGACTACTTGCAGAGGTCATATCAAGACAGAATATAACATAATAATACTGAGAATGGTTACACTGTAGCACAACCTGAGAATTATTTTTGGCTAGTGCTGATTGTCTGCAGATCATGAAGCTCTAGTCCCTTTTCAGTAGAGGCTTCTGTATCACCTTTGAAAATTAGGCTTAGAAAAAAGAATTAAGTATTTTCAAAAGCACTTGGAAGAGAATTCACAGAAAGGTTTCTGCACAGTGACACTGAGCTTCACGTCTAACTCACAGTCAAACAAGGCTTAGAACAATCCCCAGGGCCCAGTTTGGTGCCCAGGGCTCCTTCTCAATGCAGAAGGAGGGTTAGGCAGAGATGAGGTTCACACAGAGCAGCAGAGATGTCTTAAGGCTGCAGACACCAAGTGAGCAAATCCTCACTGCAGGGAGACAGCTGCCCCCACTCTCTCAACTTCCAATACAAAGGCTTTTTCTACCATAAACCAGAGGGTACACCTGTCTTTTATAGAAAGCTGCAGGAAAAACTCTGTCTTCTTCTCATAGCTCAGCAGTTACAAAAGTTTTAGGACGGTTCTAATTCCTCTTCCACCTAAGGTCCACATCTTTTACACAGGGGAGCATAAGGTAGATGCATTTCCAACTTCTGCTGTTGAAACCAGCAGAGGACAAGCGGGGAAGAGAATGGTGTGAGTCTATAAGGTAATAGTTCCATGCTGCTCCTTAAGATACATCCTTACACAGTTTGCTGTTCTAAAGGCTGTGAGAACAGACTTGGTTAGGTAGGGGACTTGCTAAAGTGACAGGAACTAAGGTGCAAGTATCATTGTCAATGACACCTGCCCTTCTGGGGGAAGACATCCAGAACATGAACAGATTTTCCATCCTTGCCCCAAAACAAAAAATGTCCATCCTGTAGCATCATCGGGCTGTGGTTCCCGCAAAAACAGCTCAGGGACAGCCATTGCTTCCACAGACACGAGTTTGCTGATTGGCGCCATCACACATGATCTCCAGTGTACAAAGCTACAAATCTCAATCTTTATTTCCATGTTTGAAAACAACTGTGAAATGATCACTGTGACAGGATCTCTCAGGTCTTGCTGAACTCTTAATAAGCAGAAACTGAGTTGGAAGTCAGTGCCTTTTCAGAAGCAAATTAACAACTTGCTTCTCTATGACAGACAGTGGCGTCCACATCCTCCTGTATTCCCAGCTTCTGTTGAAGTTAAAATTCGAGAGAAGCTGGGATCCAGGAGACACCTTCTCCCAATATTTCACAAAAGCAGCTGCAGTGTACACAGGGGAAGCACAGATGCTGAGGAGCACAATGACAGCCCCACAGTGCACCGATTCTAGCTGGGAATCTACAGGGCCAAGCTCCAGGGCAGAGAAACTTCCCAGTTTAGATGCAAATTAACCTCCCAGCATTACCAACCTAACCAGTATTGGTTTGACCACAATTCGGTCCATCCCAGGAGGCTCATGGTGAGCAGAGGAAATTCTGCTCAAATCTAATGAACGTGCCCTTGATTGGTTTAACTGCTTAGCTCTATTTTTAAATTAAATGGGCCAGCTTCAACTCATTACTCTCCAGTATTTGGGGAACTGTCTTGAGACTGACAAACACACTCAAAACTTCCAGTCTGGCTCCTCATAAGTTCTATACAATCTCAATCCAGTAAACACTTTCTCTGTCCTTGTGACTGCAGCTCCTAAAAAACATCTTCACTGCCAAAAGGTTTGGCTGTTCCTGCTGAAATGGTTCAGATGTCACCATGGCCCAGAAGCATCCTGCAACTTTTCAGCAGCCACTGGTATAAGAGTGCACTGCCAAGCTCAGACAAGAATTACACACACACCAGTATCTGAGAAAGTCTTTGTGGATTTTTACTGGTTCGTGTTGCAGTGGAAAAAAATTATTTTGAGAATGCACAACAAAGGGGTATATGATTCATAAAAGAAATCCATTTCTCATATATAATGAAAACTATTGTGCTTAAGAGTATAATGTTCAGCATTATATTTTCTGACTCAAACTATGTATCAATGCTACTTTTTGACATACAAAAGTTTCTAAAAGCTATGTTAGGAAGAACTTGCACACCTCAAAGTTTGTAGTGTAAAACAAGATATAATTTATACTCTCGGTGCTTTAAACCTCTTTCAGCTGAGAAAATTACTGTGAGTAAAGTATTTGAAATGTTAGACAAATAATATTAATTACAGGCACTCTCAAAAAATCAAATCGTTTTTTAATTAAAACTCGATTTAAGTTTCTTGTCAAAATCAGAAGATTGCCTGGGTCTTAGCTGTATTTAGGCAAATGTCAGCAGAGTTTTCAGGCCTGGGGGAAATATTAAGAGTTTGGTGCATCTGGTTTGGCCATTCATATTTCTCGTCTGATTGAGTTCTGTCTCCAACAGATGCTTGATGAAAAAGCTCAGCTGCTACACATTTTTAAAATTACTGTAAGTTTTGGGGGAAAAAAACCAAACTAACACAAAACAAAATTAGGAAAGGTACCAGAGAAACAGTGGGAGACAGACTGCATTGTCTCCCTTTCTCTGAACTAATACAGAATTAAAAGGCTGAAGTTCTTAGAAACCAGATGTATCAGTCTACCTGAAAATCATGCACAGAAGTGCAGTTTATCATGTCTGTAAAAGCAGCTGCCGAGGCAAAGGTAAAGTGCTGGAAGGAACCACTGACCTGTGGGTGTTTCTCCCAGGGCACAGAGACAATTCATATGAAACACATCAGCCTTGGCAGCGTTTCACAATTGTTTAGACCTAAAGCTTGAGGTGGAAAGACTGAGAAATACAAAGGCCTTGTCTCAGCTCCCATCTTACTAATTTCAAACTTCCACTGACTTGAAAATTGTCAGAAGGGGTTGGTCTGTGAGCAAGGCAAATGAGATCACCTGCTCTTCCCATACAACCAGGAGGAATTACAAAGCTGTCAGCCACGACCGGAGCTTGCAACATTTTATTTCTCTGCACACACACCCCTGACATTTCACTGTCCCCTTCACCCACAATCCTCAGGATTCTTGATCAGATATTTTCACCAGGAAGTCACCTTTATTAAATTTCCCCCGAGCGTTTTACCTTTGCATTATGGCCATTTTTGGGTGATGCTATTCCAGGAATAGCTGTGTTACAAACCAGAACAATAACTAACACCACCAGATGGTATAAATATGTCTGATTATTCCAAAAACATAAAAAGCAACTTTGTTCATAGTTCTGTTCATTACGATTTGCAAAGGCTTGTACTTTTGCTTAAATCCTGACTGAATGCAGAAGAAATACTGCCCAGACCTCTTGCTACATTCATTCACAATTCTTTTACTACAATTGAGAGTGTAAGGAAAGCAGAAATTGTATAGATGTTACCCTGAACTGATACATTGCAAGCACTCAGTCCAGCTGCAGAAAAAGAGACTGGGACCAAGAATCTCTCTCAGCTACTACTAAATAAATGAACACAAAGACACTATGTGCTTACAGAACTGGAGAATTCTTTAAAAGCAAAAAAAGGGATTTTCATGTACCAGACTCAAACTTCAAGAGTGTTTTAAGGAAACTACTGCAATATACAGTAACAGAGGTCATGACAGTTCTCCTCTAATTTATCCTTAACTGCAAGCTAAATTCCTTGCTCTTTCTAAAACCAGAGACAAATAAGCTGAACAGATAAACTTCTACACATTGCATAATTAGTACAGCTCATCCTGTTCTTTAGTGGAAAAACTTGGATGCAAATGCTTTTGACTCTAAAAAGAAGTAACACTGTGATCCCAAAGAGAATTATTTGAGTGCATCCAGTTAAAAGACACGTGGCAAGAACTAAGGCTTTCTGTATTTCCAGAACTGGAGTGCAAACATCACAACTCATCGAAGACATTCTTCAAAGAGCCCCAGAAAAAGACAAAACTTCTCACATTCTTACCCTAAGACATGAATGTTTCTTTTTCCTTGTGCAAAAACATTTCCAAATCATAACTTTCACAGACTGGAAAGCTTACCAGACTCTTCACATAAGAGCAGACTTTAGATCAAGCCCAAATATATTCATTTTTGTATTTTAAGGAGCACGTATAGCAAGAATTTTATTTGTCCTACTCCCATGTTATCATAGTCTCATCTTCTATTCCCTGTTGCAAAATTAAATTCCATGTGATTTTCCTACAATATAGATAAGAAGATCCCTGAAAGAATTTTTTACTGATTAGACTTCTAAGAAACTCTTCTCAGTCACTATAACAATGAATAATGACTTCCAAATTCAGGCCTACAGAAAGCAGACCCAGAAAATCTTGAACCATAGAAATAATTTTATTAATATGTTTCATCATCCTTTTGGTTTTAGAACTATCTTCAGATTTTCTTAAACAAACTCCTGAAGTGTATCTTAAATATTTAGATGTGATCTTGATACACATTTTATATCAACATAAACTTAGATAAGAGTGAGGTCTTTTTAAGATTTACTTGCTTATTACACCACAATGACATGGCTCTACACGTATTTATTTAATTGAATTCACACTGCTTGGTGTTACTTAGCCTACTCTGAGCAAACTGAGGCAGATGAACTGGTTTTCAGAAAAGTAACAAATTTCAGTGGCAGTTTATAATCAGCTTTCCTTTCGGAGTCCTTAATATTTCAGTATTTGGTTTGTTACTGCTTACAAAGAAGCCCTCATTTACAGCAGCTCCTTCAGAGGGAATTTTTAAAGGAATCTCCAAATTCCATTTTAACAAATGCTTACCTTGAGGTCAAATAGGAATTTTCAGCTGTACTAAAATGCCATACCCAATTTTCCTAACAAAAATAGGGCAGTAACACCAAAAAAATCCTCCAAGAGAACAAACCAACCAACAAAAAAACCCCACACAAAACAGAACTACCAAAAAAAAAAATCAAAGGAACATCAGAATAAAAAGCCATCAGTTTACCCTTACTCTCTCATGAGAAAATATCATAGCCTTTCATTATACAATAACATTCCTACCTCATACAAAAACTTACATAGGTTTTCACTCCATGAGTGTAACTCCTGCCTTACATGCCATGTAGTCTTCAAACTTTAAAGAAATTACCATTTTTGCCTTGTTTTAAAAATTATTTTTACCAATTGTCTCTACAACATTACCAGTGCTTTTTTCAATGTCTGTTTCAATTAAGATGGTAGTTTTATAAGCACATATACAACTATAGAAGCAACCAGGCACCACAAGAGTGCAGTAAGAACAAGTGCCAGCAAAACTGTAGTGAATTTCTGTATTAAAAAAAATGTTTTCTAGATAATCTTCATGTTAAGAATTTATGCTTCTTCCAAATTTCAATACAGTTTAATTATTCCAGTTATTTTCAAGAAAATGAACTTCACCCTAGATCCTTTTTGGTCTTTCTTGTTTAGCCTTTATTTTTTATAATTTCTTTTGTCACTCACCATTTATCACTGGCACTTCTCCTTCCCCAGTTATCTTTAATGCGTTTCATTCTCCTGAAGTATTTTTTCCATCTCAGCTTTATTCCCTGTCTCCTATTTCTGGTTCAGCCTTGAAGTTCCAAGTTGTCTTATTTTCACAATAGAGTTTGTGTCATAGATCAAGCATAATCTCAGCTGCACCCTTTTCCCACCCTTCTGATCCCTGCAACTTTCATTGTTTCTCTGAGCAGAAGGCTTTCAAAAGGAGCTCCGTATTCCGATTCCAAGGCAGAGATGCCGCTCCCCTGCAGTTCCTTCTCAAAAGAAGTCAAGAAGGAAGATACAGAAAGGTGTTTTTCCCTGATTCATTAAAACTTAACACAATTAAAAATTACAAAATTTAACTTGTAAGAGTATCTTTGTATATCTGCTTCAAATTTTTTTTATATAAGGCAAAGCTGAGGGAAAAGCAGACCCCAGGAATACATACATCTTATATAAAATGAAATACTGGACTTCAACATCCACTGCTTGTGTTACAGGCAGTCCACAGCTGCCTTGTGCCCTTTGAAACAGGCCCAACCTTGTCTCCTTAGCAAGATCTCCCCACAGTTCATTTGAATACTTGAATTTGCTGCTTAGTGGAAGCAGCACCTTCAGAAGTCGATCTGAAACTCAAGTGTACGCACAACTGCGTTTTGATCTGTTTTGATCTGTTCTCTGATATCCATAGGAGCATGGAAGCAGCTTTGGCATGTTCACAGATTACAAGTTCTCCCTTGCAAGGCTCCATTGGTGTTCCGATGGCAAGCCCTGGGGGTACCTAAAATAACACTGGAAGATCTGGATCAAAAAGATGATTCTTTTGCTCTATTTGATAATGGGAAAGGTAACAACTTTCTGTCAGACTCCAGTGCAAGTCTTAACATTCTAGGGACATGCTTATTCCATGAAAAAGGCAAGCTTTTTGCAGGCAAAAGCAAAACCCTCCTTATAAGGGACAGCATTAAGCTTATTTCCAGTATTTCTGTCCAGAATTCACATAATTCCTACAGATGCAGACTGAATAACATCAGCAGTAGCATTTTTGGTGGATGTTCAATTCTGTGTCAAACTTTCCTTGAACAAGGCAATCATGCTGCTTCTTGGCTGTGAAGCTCAAAGGAGATTATCCCTCCACCACATATTTTTGAGGTTTGCAATCAAATGCTTTCTTTGGGAGATGGAAACATTTGAGAATCATGTTAGACCACAGAGAAGCATTTCATCTACTACATCATCTCTGCACCACTTGCAAAGGCTATTGCCAAGTAGTTGTCACTTCCATCTCAGGAAGCCCTCGGAAAGGCCATTTACACTTCTGTCTTTCTTCAGGATTAGATTACTGTAATTCTTTATTGACTGCCTTGCACAACAGGGCTCTGCACAGCCTCCAGCATGCGCAGCCTCCTGCTCTGGTTTTTGTGAGAAAGGGATGATTTAAACATATTGTGCTGATTGTAAAACCTTTCCATCAGTGGCAACAAAGTCAATGAATTGATTATAAAATTGTTCTGTTTACTTAGGGCACAAATTATGGTCACTGCCTTTTAGCTGGCAATTTTAATTGGAACTAACTAGTTGAATCCTTACAGAAACCCTGTACTTTATGGGACATATCACATCCTCTCTTTTCCCAGCAGTGCTTGAAAGCTGCCTGAAGCAAAATATGGCCACTACAAGCTCTTAAGACCTACTGTTCTACACCTCCCAGGATGAATGGGGTTTATCTTTTTAAAATTGAAGCTGAAAAAACCCCACACTTTCTGGCAGCTCATGGTGTTAAAATTGATTTTATGGTGGGCTATTTCACTTGAAGTACTGATTTCTGTGTTTTATTAGCCATGATTTTGATTGTTTGCTATATTCACTTCCAACTACAGGATTTGGATTATTTTCTACTCTCTCTATTGTCTACCAAGATAAATAGCCAACTGCACTTCATATAGCAGGAGACTGATTGCACCCCTTACAGATCAAACTGATTTTCACATTTACTCTGATAATTCAGTTAATGCTTCATTTACTCCTGTAAATTAAGTATTGCTCAACTCAAGTTCAAACTGTTTCCATCTAAAGAATCTAGCGCTTAATACTCATTGTCCTAGACAAGTTTTTTAGCCACTTCTGGTTCTCACACTATTGGTATTACCAGTATTCATTCTGTTAAACCCAGCAAGGCATCATTTCTCCAGAACTGTAAGGTTAATTAAGAAATATACACACAAATATATACACACCTCTATATATTGGCTGTATTGAGAATATTCATCAAACCTGAACCTCTGCTTGCCAGTTAGCTTTTCCAAGTTCAACGAAGGCTTTTTTCAGCACTGGTTCCTGGTTCCAACTTCCTGTCCCTGGAATGCCAGACCATTTCCCAGAAGGTGCTCCAAACCTTATTTCTTCTGGGTCTGGTTCCTTGTTTTATGAACTGAATTCTCCTGCCCACATGTCTTCTAATTAATTATAACATGCTTTAAATGTTTTTCAGTATTTGATAAAGCAACAGAGAGATGACTCTAGCAAGACATCTACCTCAAAATTTGTTTTCATGATCCCTTGCCTGTATTTTTTCTTGTTTACATCTTCGGTTCTGTACAATGGGGTCCTGTTAGTAAAGCATAGCACAGTGGTGTGCACAGCAAGGAACACTGAGCAAGCCAGGAGGACTCAAAGGGCCTCTTAACACATTTACAGTGAAAATTTCCTGCAGCATAATAGGCTTGGTGCCCACTGACACCCACTAGAAAGTTGACTAGTGACAATTTGTTATTCTAGTCAGACTTGTTCCCAGCCACTCCTGACATTCAGAATTGTAGTAAGAAAGTATATTTTTATTATACTGAAAACACTCTTTGAAACAGATTTAGAATTGCGGGAGATCTATTGATGTAATTCATCTCAGCTGAAACTACAGAGCAGTGTGAGGCTTTTCCTTCCCTTCTGTGTTTGCATATTTGACAGTAGCTGTTTCTGTATGCTTAAAAAAGTGATGTGTCTGTCAGTTATTATTTAATTCTCCTCTCAATCACATTAGGCTGAACAAAGACAGGTCAATTACATACTCTTTTTTAAAAGACACTTTCATTAAAATCAAGTTTGATCAAGAATCAACATTATTTGAAGTCTTTTCTCCTGTCATCCCTACGGCACCCAGAGATTAGCACTAAAGTTCCTTAGCCAGAAGCAGCGGAGAGACTCCCTTACCTAATCTTTCTTTGGAGAAGAGGACATGGCAAATGCAAAATTGCCATGTTATAGAGTATATTTTTGGTAGGATGGTACTATCTTTTCTGGATAGAATTTGATCACACTGAAAATATATTAAATAACACAAAAAACCCATTCAAAACATTCAAAATATTCGTAGGAAGATGAGCCCACTTGTGAGCCCAAAAAGTACCTTGCAGAATTTCGTCTTTTCTGAATGAGGATTGTTGTCCCAAAGCTTATGGAAATATTAAAAACCCTTAAATATTTGTTATGTGCAAATGGCTTCCCAGACGTTGAAGACAGTGCAAAAGATTAAGATCTGTAAGAATTACTTGGAAAAAAAAAAACAAAAGAAAGAATATCTATTTAATAAAGAATCCAATCAGATTGAATTAACACAAGTTTAATGTATCCGCTTGCTCCAAGAGTAAATCTCCAGACAGAAACCGTGCTGTGAGTGGAGCTGTGAGATTTTGGATCCAGAGTAACAGAGGGGATGACAGAAGATCCAGGCCCTTTCATTTAGCTGGTAGTTCATGACCAGACTGCATTACCTTCTACTTACCTACTTTTAGTGAGGATACCAGAATACATTTTCTTTAAGCCTGATTTACGTTTGCAGTCTCCTCTCATGCATTTTGGAGAAGTTTTGAAAGACAGAAGATCAATGGAGGACTTTAAACAGAAGATCACCCCCTCTGAAGGTGAAGCAGAAACTGGGACAGTTTCCAAATGTTTAACAGAATCATCTAATACTTCTGGCAGCTCCAGAGATCATTACAGTCTTAAATGAGAAAGTAAATCAGGGAAACATAGCCAGGACATTTAAGGAAAAGAATGGCTATTTAGAGAATTAAATACAAAAAGAGTATCAAAAGAATATTACACGGTAAAAAAATAATTATGCTGTTGCAGTCTCTGGCACCTAAAATTATTATAACAAAAAAAGAGAACAGGGAAGACCCTTCCTCTGTGCCAGAGCACCACTCAAAATGGGAATGGGAAAATGGAGTGGTGTCACATCCCTGGTTTCAGCTCCTTACTTCCGAGACAGGTTGCCCTAATTTATCCTGGCTCCTTTAGGTTATTCTAATTTATGCCATCCATGAATAACTTAAAGAATCACAGGCCAGATGAGGATCAGCAAGCAGAAATGAATTTCTGTCCATTTAAAATGCTTTCTTTCTTTCTTTCAGGCATTTGCAGATGAAAATCTTTGTTGGTGCTGCTTCACCAGTTCAGAAGAGCTGTCCGTGTGGTCACCAGTCCAGCTTTACCATCTAGAAGCCTTAGTTGTCTACCATAAGAGAGATTTTTCTATTTAAAGTACAACATTTGAAGAGGTTTATATACACAGATCTTTCAGTGTAACACGTTACCTGCTCAAAAGACTGTCAGAGCAATTTAAGGTATTAGTGCAGGCGACGCTTGGAAACAGGAGAGATACCTTGCAGAAGGTCAAAGTAAGATAGAGAGATTGCTTGAAGATTGACACAGTGGTGAGTTTCACAGAGCACAACAACAAAAAAAAAAAAAAAATAGAGCCTGGAACGGAGCTGCAGAATAAGAAATTTAAATAGTGGAAGGAAACAAGAAGACAAATTTAGCTGAAAATACATTATAAAAATCAACATTCTAGTACCAATGAACTACTAATCTCAAAGAGAAGTAGGTTTGATCATGGTATATTGTTTTCTTTCCAGCTTCCTCTAAGTTTACGTAGATTTTCAGAATTAAGCCTTCCAGCTCCTCCATTGTAGGTCAGTGCCATACAGATGCCAAATCTCCCGAAAATCCCACCGAGAACATGCCAAACTTGGTCACAATAAATTCTTGATATGTGTTACAATAGAGCCAAACCAGAAAACTAGAATTTCTGTGGAAATATACAGTGTTTCTAGCTTTTTGATACATATTTAGATTAAATACCTTCAAATGAAAAAACACGCTGGTTTTGACCTGTGTCACAAGGCACTTTGGGGCACAGAAACTCATCTCATGCATAGCAAATGGCCCTCCTTGTACACCCAGAAGATGTTCCCAGCCCGTTCTCATAGACAGCCGTGAACAAAAAGGAACATGTGCACAGGCAGAGCTGACAGAGGTTCACAATACAAACAGATGCTGTGAATACTGCCTGGGCACTAATCAACAAGCATCAGGGTTTCAAGAACAACGCATTTGCAGAGTGGTTTTTCTTATTTTAACATGCCTAGCAGTAAACAAAGCAACTTTCATTGAGGGATAAATCACATCTATTTGTAGTACGAAGTCCACAGGACTCCTGTCAATCACAAGCAGTATAGAAACATTCATAGGCTAATCATGGCTAAGCTAATTTTGGCTCTTTCAGAGCCGAATTATGGTGTTTTGTGCCAAACCTTATTATAAATTAATTGCAGTCCTAGTGCACAGTCAGGAATTCGAAAGGCAGTACAGAAAGGTGTTGCTGCACCTGGATGCCATTCAGAGTTCTGCTATTCAGTTTTTCATCTTAGACAGAGAAAACAAAGCACAGCAAGCATAATGCCATTAAAATTTATACCCAAACCATCCAAGAGATTATTGCAGAATGTTTTGGCAAATTAAGCATTAAAAGTGTCCTTTTGCAACTCAGATGCTTTAGAATTAGAGACTGAAGGATAGTTTGTGGTTGAATTCCCAACTGGCCTTTCAAGTCCTCCTCCTCAAAAACCAAAAATTATATTGAATGCAAACCCACAACCATGGAGCAAATACCCAGCCCCTTGCTCTGGATGGAGGGTGCCTACCGGGATGTACCTCCCTGTCCCAAAGTATGGCTCACACTGCAGTCATCTCGAACTGCTTGGTGCTTCTTTTGACAAAAGGAAGCAAAGCTGACCCATTTTTGACAGTTTTTTAATGAGATGAGGCTAAAAAAATTATGAGGAATTTTCGCTGAGAAGAATTTGTCCAGGAAGACAAAGGTTCCAGCAATTGCTCTTCAAGTGGCCAAGGGGTTTGGGCGCTGCAGTTTGAAGCCTGTTTAAAAGATCAGGAAGAAGAGTAGAGATCAAATTCATCTGAGTTCAACTCTGCCCAGCAGCACGCTGCTTGTTATTGCTACAGATAGAAACAGGGAGCAAGTCAGAACTGTGTCCAGAATAGAAGAGCAGAGGAGGATTTTGACTAGGCAGAATACAGTGTCCTGGTCTCAACACAAGCTCTTCCTAGTTGATTTTGGCCCAACTGCAGTACTCAGTCTTTCCAGTTGTCTGAAGAGAGCTGGCCAGCTTATCCTAAAAATCCTCCCCACCCAATTAATCAAAAAAAAAAAAAAAAAGTAGAAAAATAAGCAGATTTTGAACCAAGAGTAAAAACAAAAATAAAACATAGAGAAAGAAACCACCCATCTGTCCTGCAATCGATACAGTGTATTGCGAGAGACATCACCTGGTAGCTGGCCAGTCTCCTGTGCGCCCTGGGAAATGACATTATTTGTTAGCAGAATCCCCACTGCTTCAAGAGCTGCTGTAATTTTGGATGATGTAGTTTCAAACTCCTATAATTATCTGCTAAATTAAAAGACAAACTTTAAGTTCACAAAAGTTTTTGGCCTTGATCTAATAGCAACTCTGGACTACATGCTTAGGTCTGAATCAAATACTGCTAAGCTTGTCTTACCAAGATCTAAAACTAAATTTAAGCAGGCTCTTAAGCATGCTAATGCCTCTATAGAAAGATTTTTTTTGCTCTTTAAATTTAATGACTAATGCTGCCATTATGTCAAAAGCCTAAGAAATGTATTATTAACCTCCTGAAACATCAAACTTGTTATTAGAGCTAAAATTGAAGTCACTTGTTTTTTTGACTGCATGACTTCTGACAAACCGGTCCTAATAATTTTCTTGACTTTACTGGTATAACACACACACAAAAAAAAAATAGCCTTTTTTAATTTTGCCACAAATACATAAATTTCCAGATCAACTCCTCTGATAGAAACAGCATTGGGAAAGTAATGAAAAAAAAACACAGACAAAAAGAAAAGCAAGTTTAAGGATGTTAATGGTAAATATAGATAAAAACAGAAAAGAGAATTTCTTCACTGCCTCCAAGGTCTCATTGGCTTTTTCTGACTTAAAGGACAAAAAAGGAAAATTCAGGGAAAACCAGGACCAAACTGAAGTATTTGGCAGACTAATTTAGGAAAAGAGACTATTAAGCCACTTAAAAGTTAACTGATATGCATGGGTTATCATATACTCCTTGTCTTCAAGGTTATAGACTGTTTAGCAGAACTCTGCCAAACGCCAGTTATCTGAAGGGAGCTAGAAATCATCTCTGTTGATGACAGACCTCTGAGCAGATGGTAAGTAAATCAAGGTCCTGATGTGAAATGTTAAAGCTTTTATGCTGGAAGACACTGTTAAAGCATTATCCAGGTTAAATCAGATTCTGAAAAATAAGGGTTTACCAGTAGGCAGGCGTGAAGTCTTCCACTGAGGAATTCTACAAGTTTGGAGGCTTGGTTGGTTTGGGGAAATTTTTTTGGTTTTTTTTTTAAAAACTCTCTAACAGATAACTTAGTTGCTTTCTTTTTTCTTTTGAGTAGTCATTCTAGCAGTTCTAGCAAAAGGGGAGGGTGAGCAAGGGAAGGGAGAGCCATTTTTTTAATTTGTCTTAAAATAATTTCTCATCTTGTTCCATTAGGCCAGTAGGATATAAGAAAGGCAGGCATCACTGAGAATATAGCTGGGCAACATAATGGATTTCCTTCTAAAATTCCTACTTAGATATGCCCAGGCATTTCAAACAATATTTTGGCACCTAAACCTTTGGAAAAGATCTAATACCACAGAAACAAAATAAACACTGTACTCCACTTTAAAAAGTACAGTAATCAGAGTCTCTGCTAGACTCACATGGGAAGACTGGGAAAAGCTCTGTAAGTAATTCTGTGTAACTACAGATGGGGTGAACCGAATTCATTGAAGCAGAGGAAGCAATAACGCTCCTTTAATTTGCAGTGCACAAATCAGCTTGACTACCAAAGTTAAAGCACCAAAATCGAGTGTCTTCACTAGGAGAGAGCAACACTTACCGATTTGATAATCTGGACTGCTAAAATTCATGGTTAACCTACATCAAACAGAGATTATGACTTGGTGACTTGGCTCATTGCCCCATCGTGGTCAGTGGCTGGTCCAAGCCCCTCATGTTGCAGAAAATTGTCTTGAAAATCATGTTGAATTGATTGACAATGCTGGACACCTGATTTAAGTTTATAGCTACACACCCAGCTAAACGCCACCAAAACCCTTTCCATCGCAGCCATAACATTCAATTTCTCCCCACCTTGAAGTCTCCATGGGAGTATTATGGGGAAGTGCTCATTAAAAAAATCCAAAATCAAACAAACTAAAACCAGTCACAAATCATTTATAGAACCTATCCAAAGGACTTGGATTTAATCAATTACAGAAAGTCACAAGCTACCAGAAGACTGTTCTTTCACTTGAAAACACACTAATACACAATATTTTTCTTTACCATTTTCTTTAGACACTTAAACTTGCAACCCAAGTATTTATGTACCAGCTTCAGAAACAGCTTTTGTATACTCTTTTCAGGTACCTGAAAAACCTCATGTGAATAGAGATTGCACTGTTGCTTTTTCTTATGCAGTGGTACTCACTGGTCTAGCCACAAATTTTAAATTTCTATCCTTCCAGTAGTATGCCTCTACCTTCTCCCCCCACCCCCCATCTTTCACAAGAAGATCCATAATCCCTGTGCTAATGCTTCCATTGTCCTTTAACTTCTGGAGTCAATTCCAGCTTATGCTCCAAGGAATGGGGGGAGGGAGAAAGAAAAGTACATTTTTGACAAAGACCCTAAGTGATGAATACAGCTACAGGGGGGAGAGATTCCCCCCCCAAACCTTTAGTCTTTTCACTCACTCTCCAAATGCACTGAGATTAATAATGCCTCTGGGCCACTGTATGCAAACCTCCACTGTGCACGCAGAAAAAAGATTATAATTGAATACCCTATTATGATGGGCAAGGAAAAAGAAAAGCAGACAGACAGACAGGGCTCAAAGGCTGAATTGGCCTGGTTTGGCTTTCAGCCCACAGCACCTACAATTATCCTGCAATGATTTTTATTTATCTATTTAGTGTTCCCACTAGGCAGAGAGAGAATCTAGTATTAATTTAGTGCTCGTGGTTAGAGAGCTTTAAATTGAAAAATGTTATTCAAATGGATAATGAAATGTGGCTGGAGCCCTAATGTCCTGCTTTGAATGAAAACAGTACAAACCATAGCTCTCTGCAAATGTTTTACAGTCTGAGATTTTATGCAAAAATTCTGCTAAACTACGTTTTTACAGAACAGCCTTACCAATGTAGCACTACCAGACCTTTACATAGACAAGCAGATAAGCTGTTGCCAAGCATCCCAAAGCCTCACAGCAAAACAAGAAGTGAAGGGCAGGAGCAGAAGAGAAAAAGCAGCTCTGACATAAATGAAGGAAAGGATAAAACCTGAAAACCAGGATGGCACCTCCACAGCTATTCACTTGCGGCATCTACATGAAGTCATCTAGCTTGCTCCTAAGCATCTATGGCAAAACATTCTCTTCCAAATTAGTGCAGGGTATTGCTGAGAGATTCTGTTTGATGAGGACGTTGCCAGTACCAACATCTGCCTATGACCCTAAGCAACACAGGTGACAGGAATAAAGACAATGAAACATGAAGAAAATCTCTTCTTTAGACCATTGTAAATTTAAACGAGCTCCGCAAAAGCACCTGCTTGAGTTAAGCTACTGCTCTCTTCAAATGCTGGAAACTGCACTTCATGATAGGAAATCATAGCATAAAGAAAGAAGTTGCTATCATACCTGTAATTAATTTCATAAAAGCATTCAAGAAAATATGAATATAAGACTTCTTTAAAAAAGTATGTGAACAAATTCAGGGAGGCAGCAGAATGCTGAGTGTGCAATCAAGAACATGCAAGTGTTGATCAGGACAATTGAGAACAACTGCTTGAACAAACAGAGGGACATTTCTTGACTCATCTACAATCTGAAGTTTAAAATATATTCCATAATTCTAAGGATCAAGCTTAACTTCCATGGACCACTAATGCTGCATTCCAGAAAATAATCTAAATTGATTATTTTAACTGTATTGTCACTGCTTTTTTGAAAAGACACTAACCACCACAATTGCTCCATTACTTACCACACTGCATAAAACGTCTAAGGCTTTGGAAAGCAAATAACAGAAAAATATGGATTAAACTGATAAAAATGATAATTCCAGACATGATTAGATTCACTGTGTTGTGTAGCCTGCACAGCAGGTGGGGGATCCTTCAGAAGAATTAGAGAAAGGTTTAGGGAAAGCAGATTAATGGGGAAAAGATTAAATGTGCTCTAAAAGCAGGACAAAACATATTTTTAAAATGACAATTCTAACAGCAGTGCTTAGGGATGCTCTGGAATGCAAAGTACACATACTCCATTTAAATACCAGATGCACAAATGTCTCCTACTTACAATTATGCAGTGCATTGTATGACTTTAAATCATAAGCTGAATAAGCATTTGACATTAAGTGGTGCTAGTGACAAATATTAATCAAAATATAGCCAATAGTTTCTAGCACGCAGTAGTCAAGCTCTATTTTGCCCTTCTCTGCATGCAACTTTTCACAAAACTCATCCTACAGATGAAGGTCTAGCAATCTGTTTCATTTTCAACAGCAATATATTTCTGGATATAAAATGAAACACAGTAATAGCAATTTCTAGAATCCTGAATAATACATGTTGATGCCACAGCCCTCTCTTCAGTGTTGAAGGCTTCCTATCTTCTAATAAGATGCTGTGCATTAAAATAGGCAAGAACAAGAACCACAGTGGAAAGGCACCTTCCTAACATCGTCTCACAGAAAGAACATTCCCTTTTCCTCAAAGTCATCTCAGATATATCTGTCACCCAAGGCTGATTACTCAGGAAATGCATAAAAGGTAGTTTGAGGTAGAGGTATTGGAGCTGGTTGGTTCTGCTCCCCTGTGAGCTGTTGGTGCTCCTTGGGGGCAGGTAGCACTGTGCTGGCAAAGACCTCTGGCTTTTCCACAGCTGCACCCAAGTCTCACTCATGCCAGCCTTTTTTTTGGCTTATTTTGTTGTCTTTGGTAGATGAACCACTTTTAAACTGCCTTCTTCCTACCAGTTAGAATTATGTGCTGCTTAGCATCTCTTGACCTGAGTCCATGATGCTTCTCAGACCTGTCCCTGGTTTTTAATTCTACAAATGTGACATAGAGAAATCTCAAGCCTTACAAAATGAAATCCACAGCCACAATACAAAGATTTGCATATCACTCCCAAAGTGACCACATGGCCTTGCAGCCTTTCTCCCTTTTTCATTCGCCCCAATCTCTTTTGTTCTCCCCCCATCCATTTGTTCTGTTGTGGCTGTTTTTATGTTCTAATCTCCTCCAGGCAAGCACATCCTTCCATATGTACTGCAAAGTGCTTTTTCAGGCAATAAAGCAGAAATTATGTCTCTCGGTTCCCCCATTTGAAGGGGCAGCATACAAACACAGTGCTCACCTACCGAGGCAGCTGGCAGGTTAAATTTGTTAATGGGTGTGAGCATGTGGAGATCCTCTTATGGAAGGCTCAACAGGAGTGTGAAGCATTGTCAGAGGTCAAAAGTGAGGCTTACAGCTTGAGTTAGTTTCCCATTCTGGGTACTTGTGTCTTTCCATAATTAAGGGTGGGTTAACTACAGAGTAAAAGCTTGAACATGTTAGTGAGGAAGGATGTAAGGGGACTGCCTAACGAGTACCCTGGTATCATATGGTGATGAAGGAAAATAAAATGTTTCTTCTTTTCCTTCATTTAGCATTAGGGCATGGGAAAAAGTGTCTCGTAGGATGTCATTAAACTCAAACCAGGCTTCTTATCTAACTGTTTTCAAAAAAGAAATCTAGACTTTTCTAGCTTCTGTCTAAAATAAAACCCATGTAACTGCATACTACATTATACATGCAGAAAGGTATGTTATTGTTAGAGTCCAAGAGATTTCAGCCAGACAGTCTGATTTTATAGTTTATTTTTTCATAATTAAAGTTGAAAGTGCTCAACATGCTATTTCCTTAAATTTTTCATAAGAGTGTAAAAAGTGTTTGGAATAGGTCCAGCCTCACTCTAAGCTTCTTATATTCAGCCCTCCCTTATGGTAACTATTATATGACCAAACACCAATTTATAAGGGTCCTCTCCCTCTACTTGTATTTTTCTTTTATTACTGGTCAATATTATAAATTTTGAAATAAGAAATTCACTTCAGTCTCAGATACCAGATATTCTCTGTATCCATAATTGCAAAGGACATTAGAAGCAGTGCGGCCAGAACACTCAATTCAGTTGGGCCCCTCAAGCCTCTGCTAATCCCACAAAGCTGTAGCACACTCTAAACTCTGCTCCACTCCCCCCCCAAACTCAAACATACCTAACAAGGACTCTCCACTGCTGCACTGAGATGCAGGAAGGGGAATCCATCCTCCTCCTTTCCTTCGCTCCCCATTCAAGTAGGCAGCCAAGCAAAGCTATTGTACAAGGCACTATGGCATGACAACACATTAAACAAATAAGGGTAACTCCAGGGCAGAAAGAATGAGGAGAAAAACATGCTGCATATGACAGTGAATTTGCTGGGCTTTGTACCATTAAACCACACTGAGAACAAGTTGTCCGTCTTCCCCACCCAGCGGGTAATGGAGTAAATGTTAAAATTTGCAATACTTAAAATTATACATTGCTGAAAAACAAAATCGGAAAATATGCACTACATAAAACAATATTTATAGAAAGCCTTACCTCTCTTGATTTCCAGCCTGTGGCTTTATTTTCATACCCTTCTATTTCCTATCTTGCTTATAACAACTGCACTCACCATAAACAAATCCTCAGCATTCCAGGAGAAATCTGCTCACAGAAGGGGGATGTGTTGGTCCACAAGGAGAACTTCCAACTTTAACAAGACTCTTGCCATAGAGAAAATCCCCTCTTAGCACTTGCACAGATGATTTCAGATCTGATGTACCCTGCAACAGGGAAAAAAACATTGTGTTTACAGGAAAGCAAGTAGCTAAAGAGAACTGTAAGCAAGACAACTCATTTGAAGGCTGTCACTGATGTTGACATCCAGGTGATAGCTAGTGTCACCCCCCATGTGCATAGATCCCTCTCTTTGTCATACTTTGCCATTTTCCTGGGACAACCACTGTCATGAGGCTGTTAAACAGAACCTTACTGAAACCACAGGAGAGCCATGATCGAGTATAAAAAGCCAGGTAACTGAGTACTGCACGCCAAGAGCACACACTCCACAGTTACATAAATTAAAATAATCATACAGAAGTACTTTGCAAGGCCATGATGCACAGGAAGGACCCAGCAGTGCTCCTCACAGTGGGGACTGGGCTGGGCCATGGAAGATACCGAGTTGTCACTTTGCCCTGGCAGTCTCACACTATGGGTCAGTGACCAAACTGGGACCAGTTTCAGGAGTGGCCTGATAACTTTCTGTTAGAGCTTGTAAAGTAGACTGTTGCGCTAACACCTCATTTTTGTGTTTGTTTTGCAAAGTACTCAGCAATTAATTCCCAATTAGTTCTTGGGAAAATAAGTCAAATTCAGCACTTTGTAGATCTCCACCTAAGCAGGCTGCGTGCAGGTGTGACCTGGCAGGGACAGACTCCTGCAGGCTCTGCTTTGCGCGCTAGGATGGGCACATGGCCTGCCAAGGCCACATCTGTCTGTCTGTCTGACTGACTGCTGCACCCCCCGAAGGCAGCAGAGCTCTGCAGTGGCAGCAGTGGGTCTGCAAAGCCACCCCGGAACTGCACTGAGGGAATAGTCACAGCCTTCACTACAGCTTGAGAAAAGGCAGCAGAACGAGTCTGAAAGGCAATCCCTGCACGTCCTAGACGGAGGAAGGATAAAGCTCTCTTCATACAGCTTTATTTAATAAAACCTACACACCTGAGCTCCCAATGACAAAAGCAACAGTAAAGAATCATCTTGAACATTGCTGTACACAGAATAGGTAAGACTGGAAGGGACCACATTGGGTCATCTGGTGCAACCTCCCAGTTCCAGCAGGGTCATCCCAGAGCACATGGCACAGGATTGCATCCAGACAGTTCTGGAATATCGCCAGGGAGTGAGACTCCACACCCTCTCTGGATAATCTGTGCCAGTGCTCGGTCACTCACACAGCAACACACACTCCTTATGGGGTTCAGTTTATGACACTGAAACATAGGGCAATAAAAGCACATACTTAAATTTAATTACTCTTAAAAAGCATTTCTCTACCTGAAGATTCCTCACATTTTCTAAAGAAACAGAAATGGAGAATACACGTACCTTGCAACAATACAGCAACACATTTCCAAGTATTTCTGTAATTTCTGTTCAGCACCTGGCCATTTCTACTAAGACCCTGTTCTTGAAGTAAGAAATTTAACTGCATTTGAACTTGCTGGCAAAATAGGCATGTAACCAAGTGAGGAAATCTTAATGCTCAAGAAAGAGTCTGAATACTCGGACTCTTCCATGCCAGCCACAGAGCACCCAAGTCAGCTGTCAGCACCCAGCCGGGAACACAGGCACACAGTCCACCAGGGCATCCATATAAAATGTGCAGAAGGCGACCTCTCCCTTCTTTGGTTGCAAGAGTTTTCTTTGACTCTGTCCTCTAACTGACACATGTTACTCTTGGTGAAGACTCTGTTCCCCGTTGTATTTCCCCAGAAGACTGTGCAATGTTAAGAGTTCAGACATGGTTCTTTGCTGCATTGTATAATTGAGTTGCTTCATATTCCAAGAAGCTTTTGTGTTATTTTAGAGCTGTCTTGAAGACAACCATGCAACTAGTCTCAACTGCAACAGTATGAAACATCTGGGAGCAGGATTATTTCTGTCATGTGCTGCCAAAATAATATTTTGCTTATGGAATTAAAATTTTAGGGATTTTCCCAAATCCACATAATGTTCTTGAGCACTTAAATTTGCATTATGACATTTACATTAGCATATACACGTGTAAAATACCATCTTGCCAGCCAACTCCTATTGGTTATTCAAAAGCTTAACTCCACCTAAAGCTAGGATTAAAGCATGTTCCTGAAAGACTTCAGTTACAGCAACAGATTTTCTTCAGCTAAGTGCCTTTTCCCATCTGCTCTTACAATCACATCTGCAAGTGTCTTCAGTGATCACCTTGCCATAATTATGGATGCCTCCCCAACTCCCTAGTCAGGGACAGACTCCCTGTTTTCCAGATGTACTATTTCTGTATACATTGAAGTTTCAGCTGTTTTGTAGAAACGACCACAGCAAAATGCTGAATATGATGCAGTAAAGGATTCTACTACTTGTCATAAACTCTTCTCAAATACAAATGCTGGCTGAAAAATAAACCAGCTTCTAAACACTTTGCCCCTATATCCAAGCTAGTGCAGTACACAGCTAAAGGAACTATGTCATTGCAATGTTTATTTGCTCTTTCTGTAGGAATAAGTTCTTCTGCTGAAAGGAACATTTTGCTGTATTGTTTCAAGGTGTTGTAACAGGCAGACCAACAAGGCAGTGCTCCCACTTAGCTACAACCCCAGATGAGAGAAAACAAAAATTTTACCCTTAATTCTTGTAGTTAGAGATAACCAATAAAATACTAACTGTATAAGAATCCATTTCATACAACTTTATTGGATGTGTTGAAAGTCAAAACAATAGTAATGCAAAGTGTCAACTACTCATACATTTCAGTTGAATTGCAAGATGAAACTATATTGTTTGCTCCTTCAGTGTTGAAGGCAGAAACAACATGCTCATACCCAGCTTCCAAATTATTTCCCACACCACTCCCAACACTGATAGTTCCCAAACACCCTTTACTCATCTGCCAGAACTTCTCACTTCCCTGTGACAACCTCTATGGTGCAACTATATACGTTAACACAAATCTGTCACATCAGAAACAAGAAAGGGAAGACAGTGTAAAATAAACTCTGTTTACTATCCAAATATCTGACAGAGGATGTATCAGAACTGCAGCACCTCACTCCCCAAGCCCAAGGTGTACCCACTGCCACAGACCCCACATCCTTACTGTTTCCAGGAATGGGTTCGTATGCTTCTGGCTTTTGCCAGATGCTCTTGAATGATTGTGCTGGAAAATAACTGTCCTGCAAAGATCTCAAAGAAATGGGCCTTCAAAGGCCTGTTCCTCCCAAAAGCCTCGTGCTGCAGAGCTGGAAGCAGCGCTGCCACTCTCAGACCTGCGCAGATGTGCACGGCAGCCCAGAGTTTACTTGCTTATCCCTTCTCCCCTCTAACTTAAGATTCCCCTTTCTACTTTCTTGGTAAGAAAGAATCAACAGCTTAACTGGCCAGGAGAAAATTGGCAGACTGATAACAGCATAGACAAAACAATATCCAAAACCTCTCTCATTTCTCACTTATGTATTGCGGTATTTGATTTGTTCTGGTTGAGTAAATGAGAAGGGACTGCCCTGAAACATCCATCAGACTCTTGCAGCAAATGTCAGATACACCTTTTCATAGCCCCAGAAGGGAGGACAGGACTGGCTGATCACTGACAAGGCTGATGGTCAAATTAACCGACTTTGGAAAACTAGCAGATTTCAAGGTTTGTTATTAAATCCTGCTGGCAAACCTAAAAATTCAATCATATTTTTCTTTCAGGTCAAATGGTCTCTCTACAGAACTATGTCTTCCCCAGAAATACCCTTGTTCACATCTGTAGCAGAATCCTCATTGAGTACAAGACATCTTTACCACTCCATCCCCCATAGCCTTACCTCCTTGTTTTCAGC
This sequence comes from Struthidea cinerea, assembly GCA_013397865.1. Classification (NCBI taxonomy): domain Eukaryota; kingdom Metazoa; phylum Chordata; class Aves; order Passeriformes; family Corcoracidae; genus Struthidea; species Struthidea cinerea. The sequence continues at coordinate 1,870,109 of VZTI01001175.1, read as the reverse complement.
TTATCTGTTTAAAGAGCAGGGTCATAATTTTCTGAAGCAATATTACATGAGGTCAAAACATTCACACAAGTAGAATTTATCTTCTGACACTTACCTCCTGTTACAGCCCAAACTAACCGTGCTGTTCATTATATATCACCTACTGCTCCTGCAGACTTCATGCTCCACACCTGGTTTTAATGCCCACTGTACGTATTGTTCACAAAATGGAATAGTCTGGGGTTTTTTTAAATTCCAAAAACATGCAGCTAACAAGTCTTCAAATTATCAAAGCTTTTACAAAGGTCATATTTGCTTTCGTTTCCTTAAAAATTACATACATCTTTTGGCAATTTTTGTTCCTGATCATTCACACTTGACATGGGAAGAATATGACCTTTTAACTCTTATTAATAGTTTATGCTACATCACATGTGAATTCCCCATTCTCCTCTCTTACTTACCTGAATTGAGTGAACTTTGTCATTTCATTCATAGGCCTTTAAAAGGCTCCAGACCTCACATGCCATATACTGTGCTTTTCCATGAATTATTCAAGCACCAGTGTTCTTCCATCATCCATCTCTGGCTGGCTCTATTTCTTCCGCTCTGTTGAGGTCTTGACTTATGAACAGACTTATGTTATTCTTTCTTGATTGTCACACTTTATTACAATTAATATTAATTATGTGGGTTCTTGTCCAATATGTAGCTTTCTGGGCATAAAAGATTGTCATGTTGTAAGGTTTTTTTCTTTGCAAACTTTATGTAATAATGCATTCTCCTGTCAGGAGCTGTCAGCACCACATATATCTACTTGATAATAACTGTAGAGTAATAGAGTTAGCTAAAGAAGTTGTGTGCAAGCCGACATGAATTCCCATAGAGAAGCCAATCTTGTAGCTTATCCGTGATTTCCTATGGCTGACATGCAGTTAAACACAAAGTGTTGCAAACAGCCTGCTTGACGAAATGAATAACCTGTTACAGCCTTGAAAGAAATGCTGGCCTAGGATGTTAAACTTCTATTGGAGGCTTAGGTATAATAAGTGGATTCTGACAAATACTGTTCACACAAATGTTTGCAGAATGAGAGTGTTCCATGAATATTAATGAAAACACATTCTCCTGAGTATTTGCAATCCACACAGTAAACTAGGAGTCTTTGACCCTTCAAGTGCCTTGTCCCCATTAGAGGGACAAATCTGATGTGATTTTAAACTAAGATATTTTATCCCATGGTTGAGAAGTAGGAACACTACTCAGTTATACAAATCAAAATCCCCAGCAGGATAACAATAGTTACAGAAAGAAGCAGAGAGTAAACTACAGTTGTAGTTTTCTACAACTGTAGACAACAATTACATATTCTGCACGTTCTCCTGTAACATCACCAACTTTAGCAGTGGCCATCAGTTATGGATTACAAGCAGATTAACAATAAAAGAGCAGACTATCTACTAAGCCTGATTAAAAGGTTACACTTGGACTGAAAACAATGAAGACAAAACCCAGTCTAGAATCTGCTGGTCAGTGCACAGTAATGGCAGATACAAAAACCCACCACACTCTGTACTGCAAGGAGAAGGTTTCCAGGACAGAAAGTAACACAGAATGATGCAATGTGATGATATGAAATAGCATTTAAACTCAAAAATAGATCATTTTGCATGGGAGGCATCAGGAGAAGTGAGGGCACCAGCAAAAAGAGACTGAAAGACGAAGATTCAATGCACCACGCAGCTGTGAATTAGAAACAAAGTGTGATTAATATAATTCAAACTGGGTCCATGATAAGTATAACAAGAGAAGAACAAGCACTGCTGCCCTGTCTGGTAAGCACAAAGTAAGCATTTCCCCTCAGGTAGGACCCAAAATTAAGTATAAGAAATCAGAGAGCGTCACAGCCTAATGATGTCTATTGGCAGGGTACTGGCAAGCACCCAAGAAGAAAAAAGAAATAAAATCTGTGTTCTCTAAAGCTATTTTTAACTACCAGAATGAAACATTCATTCCTTGCTGCAGCAGTTATTTGTAGTAAAAGGAGTAATACAGCTGGAGAGCACTAGTCCAAATGCAGCCTACTGAGCACATGTAGTTATGGGGACAAACAGAGATCAAGTAGAGATGTGCTGGGCTGTACCAGCTGAGCTAAACATGCAATACCCTAAGGGGAAAAAGTAAAGCCGAGCACATGATATTGACAGTCTGTTGCAGTTGTCATCCTGCCAGCCAAAGGAGCCACAGCACACACAGAAATGATTCCACCTCCCAACATAACTAACATGGAAGGCTGCAGAGTATCAGTGGTCTGTGTCAATGCTCAGTTATCCCATGTGGGATGCACCAACAGCACCTTCCCCGCTCAAAGGTCAGCACAGCTTGGTTTGGCTGCTCTGGAACTGCGTGTACTTCTGATGATCCTTCCCCTCCTGCCAATTATACCTTTAGATTGTGTTCTGATGGATATGTTGCCTGTTTACTTCAGAGGCACATATATTTTAAGAACTGGGGGTGAAAAGATTTCTAAAATAGAACAGGAAAAGAAAATAAAATAAATCAAGTCGTGGACCATAGTACTGGTTCCAGCTTGACTGCCGATGGCTACATCGTAAGATCAAGACCAACATTTTTCCTTAATGATATCAGAAAATTTCTGTCTTTGTGTTTGAATGTGCTGTGCATAATGTCCCACTTGGCCAATAAAATTCATCTTTGTTACATCCATCCTTAACTTAAAAACTGCTCAAAGAAACAGAATTCATTGAGTGGTTGGCAGCTTCCTCAACTGAAAGAAATACTCTAACCACTTTTGTTCACATCACATGATTGAAAGATTACCTGTAATAAAAAGAAAGCAGGAACAAACTCAATGGGTTCTTCTACATCAAATAACCCTTTTATAGACAAGACACATGCCCTAGAAGTCCTGCAGGTTCTAATGTGCTTGATGATAGCAAAGAGCAAAGCAAAATGTGTTCCTTTAAATTCTTGCTGACTAGGCAGCATATTTCCATCAGAAAACGAAAACAAATGACCCTGAAATAAGTTTTAAAACAATTTTTTAATATGCAAAATATTTTTACTGAGTTTGGCATACAATTGCACCTGCACCTTGATGATGTATTGCCTCAATATCCAGGTTTCTCAGGTGAAGTTACTAAATGACCACAACGGTGGGTCTGAAAGCTCGTTTGCAACTGCAGACATTTCACTTCCAGTAGCCTCCAGTAACCTCTCAGGGCACAAGCAGAAGGGCCAGCATATAGGGAGGTTAATCTTGCACAAGAGGAAAATATTCTCCTCTCTCCAAGAACGACTTTTATTGTTTGCTAGCACAGCAAAGCTCCTATTCAAGGGGAAGGGAGGAAAGGGTGTAATAGAGGCAAGAAAAGTGAGAATAGATTAAAACTGAAGACATTGAAATATATTAGCATGTATATGCCAAGATATTATGGATACTTTTCAGCACATCTGTCAGTCTTACCAGTCCCCAAAGTTATATAGTGCTTAATTATTTTTAAAGAATTTTTTGAAGCATTGTCCCAGTGTAACTGGGTATCTACAAAATTTATTTCCTCTGAAATTCAGAAGGCATTTCTGTTACAAATACCGGAAACCAACACTCAGCATGCAAATGAACTATTGCAAAGTCAGCTGGGGTGTGAACTTACAGCACTTGGGGCTCTCTGGTGTGGTTGGAGAATGAACTGGTGCAGGCTCTCCTCCAGCAGGAAACCTGGTCCATCAGGGGCTTTTCAGGGTAAGAATACACACAGCAATCCACACAGAGTTGTGTGCTTCAGAGTAACCAATGCACTGTAACACACACCCTGCCTTCTCTCTCAATGTTTTATGTGCCCATGTCCATTATAGCACCCTGCCACCCAGTGCAAGGAGATACGGTAACAATGAGGCTGAGCTTCCTTTCCAGGGAAAAATTGATCACCAAAACCATAGCCTTGCAACAATGTAGAAAGAAAGACATGCAGCTTTTGACATTTCCGTGCTTTTGATCAGTCAAAGCAGTTATCTGCTTTAAATTAATTTTCAGCAGTTACATGAATTTTCCAGGTAAGAGACATTATGCAAATATTTAATGTTATTTAGTCACACCTCAAAAATATTATTGTTAAGCAAACATGAACACAGGTGTAGACTGTATCCTGGTCCAGACCTCCCTGAACACAGCTGAAAACAGAACTGGTTTCCATGAGCACTGGATGGATACTGTGATTATGTCGTTATCAGGACAGTAATTAAATACTGCATATCTTTGAAATCCAGTCTGTGGTGTCTTGTCTCTTGAGTCAATTGTGATACTCCTCTTTCCCAATGTGCTATGTAGAAGTTTTCCACAAACATGTTAACTTATCCATTAAAGGATAAGTTACCTTACCCTACCTATTTCTAAATGCAGGAGACTACTCATAGAAGACATTTACGAAATGTTGGGTTTTCCCTCTGGATTGAGCTATTCCCAGAGTTAGCACTCCCTTCAGGACCACTTTATCAATAGCTGCTAGAAAAGGTATTAATTTGCACCTTGCCAAAAATCTGGGTGTACCAGTCAGAAAGTCCCATCTGGCACTGCCTTTGCCCTCCTCAGGTCAAACCCAAGGAGTGCAGTCAAATCCAACAGCCACACTGGCAAGGAGACACCGTGGTTATCTCCAGAGCACCAGGAGGATGGCATGAGGACTGTCAGGAACATGATACTGTCAGGAATATGCATGTGCTGATCAAACCCTGAGCAGTGGCAGAGCGAGTGCCCAGCAGCTGCTCACAGCTTAAAGAGGCTGCCCTCAGCTGGAGCCAAGCCCTGGACCCGATCCCCAGTGCCCACAGTGCCTGAGGGAGGGGGCACAAACTGCAGGTCTTCAAACCAAGCCATTGCCAGTCTGAAAATGTCCCAGGCTCCCTAAGATCACAGTTTTTGCTTTAAGTTAATATAACTGGACACAGCTATGCCTTTAGAGCCTGCAAAAATTTCACTGATTACAAGCAGGACAATATTCCCTTCTGCTATTTCCGTCATGCTGATACACTTCAGGTTGTGCATCCATATAGAGTTCCCATCATGAAACTCTATACATTTATGTCTCAAGAAACACAGAAAACAGCTGAGGGACAGAAATTGTGTGTTTCAATGCATCTAATTTTAAAACAAGCATCAAAGCAAAGTGTTTACAAGGGAAATATGTGCAAAATATGATCTGACATTTATCACCTTCCTATATTGATGAGTGGGCATCCTCTGACCTTCCCTTGACAGCATTTGCCAGGCAATAAACAATAAAACAAATAGCAGAATTCTTTTTTATCACTTCTTCCCAGTCAGTTATGATAGTGAAAATGGTCATGCCTGTTCTCCATTCCAGGTTAACGGGGTTAATAGTCAGAACTTCAGTGCTTGGTGTCTCACTGTGCAGGGGCTGCGGCCTGGCTTGAAACGACCAACTTCCAGGCAATACAGGGGCTAACACATAACCACTAACAAGAGAATTGGACTTCACCATCTGTACAAATCCCACCTGCTGAAGAAGACCCACTTCTCCTTGAACTAGAATTCATGAAAGCAGGGTGCTTAAAGCAGGGACCCTCATTACACGTGTCCAAGTAGTTTTATATGAAGCATAACACAATTATATTTTCATCAGATCCAAGCATGAGATTTTGTTTTTTTTACTTAATATTCCAAATTTGGTACAACTTGATACTTTTTGTTGATAAAATATAGAATCTTTTTTTAAATTGATGTCTGTTTAATCTGCAAATTCTGTAGATGCACGTGACACTCAAAGTGTAATGAATCATGCATTTTTATAATGAATCCAACAGTGAAGGTGAAAAACACTCTTTGATCTTTCTTCTAACAGCCCAGTTATTCCTGGATTTATACACAGTAGGTGTCTATGGATTACTTTCAATTAAACAACCTGTTTTCCTTTCTATTATGTTATGAAAGTAAACCCTTTCAAGTCTACAATGAGATAACCCATGGCTCAGTAGTCCTACTTGAGTAGGTGGAAATTTAAGCTCCTGAACCCAGATTTGCTTTACTGCTGCTGAAAGACTGCCCCAAACCCAGCAAACCATCCTCATTAGGAGTGGACAATGAGGATCAGGGCACCAGCACAGATCTACAAGTTATTTCACCATTTCTCTGCTCATTCTGCTCCACAGCAGTATCAGAACAAAAAGCAACAGACATCTATTCCCCCTATTTCAGCAATAAAAGAAAACTTATTCCATGCTGCTGTTACTGATCACAAACCTCAATTTTCAATTTCAATTGTGAATTTCAATTCACAAGACCAAATATCGCAGTACATGCACAAATGTGGAGAGCATGAAGGAGAATAAGCAACTAAAATGGTTTGTGACAAGTTACACCTGTAACATACTCCAACAGTTTACTTGTTTCCTTATTTCTGTCCAGCTGTCCTTTCTGGCCTGCTGGGCAGCCACGAGAGCCTCACAGCTGCTGTCTAGGGCTGAAAGCCTCGCAACCAGAGCTTTTCTAGTCCCTCACTCTGGTGTTGCTCTGCACGTTGAGGCGGTGACCAAAAAAGTGAGAAAAGCTGGAAGAAGCTGGGACAACGAATCAAAGCAGCACTGCTCCAGCTCCTCCATAATATTATGGGGCAGGTTGTTTCGAAGCAATTTTTCTTCTTGAAAAACACAATGTAATACCCTTTTTGACAGTTTCCTCAGAAATTCATGTAAGCCATTCTGCAGAGGGCAATTTATATTTGCAAGTACAGATGAAAGATATTACTGAATTTCTAATGTGGATTGCAAATTTAAGTTCTGATGAACTGTCAGTGCCATTTGTTCCACAAATAAACACCCACTGATCGCAGAAAGCAACAGGGCTCTTTCATACCTGCTATTATGTTGCTACAATCGCTTGCACAGGAATACAAACACAACTCACATTTCTCTGGTTATTTAATTGAAAAATAATGCACGCTGTAGATCTTAGCATGGAATTAATTCAGCACACCATTTCCTAGCAGAAAAATAGTGCATCGATATTGTAATCTATGCAACACCTACACTGTGAGATCTCCTTTGTTCTGGGCACTCAGAAGAAAGGACAAGATGCATAGACTGTGATTTAAATAAGTTTCCATTTTATTAACACACTGCATGTGGGAATTATCAGCAATAGCTGGCATGATGCTGACCCAAGGTCCCATCAGCTCTGGTGAACTGCTCACTCACATTCACTCCAGTTTGTTCCCTACAGATGACTTGGGCCCTGCCAGAGTCATGTGACTATTGAGAGCTACTCACATGTAGTGACAAGGGTACTCTCTCCAGATGTGACTTTTTTTACAGCGTTTCACCCTCAAACAGCCTTGGGTTACCCCTTTGTAAGCCAGAGATCCCACAGGGAACAAGCGTCTCCCCTGCCAACCCAGCTGTGCTCCCGACTGTTGCAACAGGCAAAATCCGCCTCTAATATGGAAGCTGGAAGGAGAAGCGTCCTTGCAGAGCCAAAGTTGGGAACTCCTTATGTTAGGGCTGACAGAAAGCCAGACCAGTGGGATTTGCCCTCCCTCCCACAGACAGCATCCAGGCTGTTCCACACATCATCCAGCACCAAGCCATATAGCAGAGGAAAACTTGAAAGGGATTTTCATTTCCACATGTTCAAGCACAGTCCTCTACCTGAGCACTGCAGAAGTCACACTGAAAATGAACCCCCAAGTCCTCATCCCAAAGAGGTTTAGATGCACTCACTGCCCAGTAACTGCCCAACTCAAAGATCATGTAGACAGACAGATACTTTAAAAACACCTACGTATGTGCATATACATAAAGCAGATATAGCTTAAGCTATGCCTGAAAGCAATAAAGTAAATAGTGCATGTAGGTGTTCAGAGGGGCTACAGTTATTCAGTTCCAGCTACCAAGAGCAGCGAGTTTCTACTCCAATCTACTATAATGAAATATCTATTTAAAAATATATTTCTAAAAAATAATAAAGCTTAGGAATAGTTAACTCCTAATTGGAGTAATGACTATAAACGATTAAAAAATTTCTGCATAACTGCTAAAGGTACGGCATGCAGTAAATCTCAGTCCAAATGGCATCTTGTTATGTGGAACTTCAAATCAAGTGGAACAAACAATGGTTAGAGGCATGTTGTGTTCCGCATAATGCTCTTTTGTATCTATTGTTTAGCTTATATACAGATCCATCTTGAATCTAGTTAACTAGTAATTAAAGCACTGCAAAATTCAGTTTTTTCTGAGATACTGTTGCAATACACACCAATGCATTTCACATGCTTTTGCAGTGGTCCTGTTTTGCTTATTTGCCATTACTTGAAAAGAGACAACTCATATTGCAATCTGAATTCAGAAAATATGACCTTTACTTCCTTTGGTATGAGATACCTGCAATTGAAAAATAGAACCATTTTCATAACCAGAAATGTCTTTCACAAGATATCAATTTCCTTCTTTTCCTAGAAAATCCATGTACTAGAACCACTGCAGAAGCGTCCATTAACACAAGTCCGTTTGTGACTTAAACTGAAAAGATTTGTTGAATTCTGAGTAGAATTTCATTATGAATAATTACATAGAATGTGCTAATTTTGTGGTTAGGACCAAATATTTATCTTTGTTTCTTTTAACTAGTTTCAAGGACAACGAATACCTCCTGAAACATTATATCGGTTTTTTTAAGTTACCTAGCTAGTATCCTAGTTTGTGACAGTACTGTTATTTTGGGGATTGTAAACACATTAGTTAGCATCAAAATGCAATTCAAGCAATTCTCGCACCTGAAGGTCCTCTGAAATAAAGTCTAGAATTTAAAAAAAATTTGTGGTACAACCAGCCCAACAGGCCTGAATTCAGATGGACGTTTGCCTCTCTTTTAAGAGCTGAGTAAAGAAAGGAATTCACAAAATAATCCTTCCCACTGGTCTTTGCAGTTCAAATATCCAGAGTGAAAACAGAGTTCTGGGAAGCCCCTTTCTCACTCTAGTTTAGAAAATTACTATGGTATGAAAACTAAAATCTTTGCAGCTTTGCCCAGGATCTCAGCTTTTAAAAAAGCTTTTGAATGTATTGGACCAGATTATGGCAATAGAATTGAAAACATACAAACGGCACCAGAAGCTTCTCTTATCTAGTCTGCCTACAAGGCTGCTACAGTAGAAACATATCCCAGTCTTCCCACTGTGAACACCTGTAACATAATAGAAGATGACTGGAGAAAGATCTACTGTTCAAGGTTTATTTACAAAATTAATACATTTGATGCATTCCACACAATGCCATTAATTACTAGCAGTGTCTTGTATAGCTTCTATAAAATCATCCTTCAGCCTTTCTGATGTTCTGTACGTTAATTCTGGCTTTCTCAGCCCTTGCTAATTACTGCAGCATTTCCCCAAAACTTTAATATACTATTAAATATTTAACATCACTCACACACAGTATTTTCAGCCATTACACTTGCACATTTAAGTGAAACACAAGCCAGAAGCCACTAAACCCAGTCAGATGTTAAAAGCTGTGGAAAAAGCATCTCTCCCACTGCTTTCAGACAAACCTGGAGGAACAAAAGAAGAAAGGCACTAGAAGCTCTCAGATCCACCGCCAGCCTCCTTCCTTCCTCTTCTCTCCAGAAGTCACCTACACCTGGCTGCTGCACTGAGAACATACCACACGCTTTGAGATAACGGAGATAAGAGGCAACATTGGCCAAAACCTACAGGCCAGGGCAGGGTGTTGTGCCAGTGTCTTGACAGCCTCCTCATCCTTTATGCAAAGACTGTACCCGCCCGAAGGGGAGGGCAGGTGCTGTGCCAGCCCCACAAACAGGACTGCACGTCCTCTCAGCTCACAGAGGCAATGCCTGAACAGGCTGCCACAGCCAGAACGGAATGTACGTGCCCCAGGGAGCTGACTCATCCCCAGGTTCCTGTGCAGGTTCAGTAAAGGACTGGGAGAACACAGAACCTTAGTGGCACTGAGTTTTGGGGAAGTGCAGGATATGACATGGGGTCTGGAGGAGGTATTAAACTGGATAATCTGCTGACAGCCCTTCCAGGGGCCCCATGAGAGTTCCAGTAAGAATGATTCCACTCGGGCTGCAACCACTTGAAGAAATATTTTTTGAAGACCGAGTTGGCTGACTTGAATCATCCTATGTTCCAAAGGCAAAGCTAAGCCATGATTCTTTGGTTTAGCGAAATTGAAAATACGGGACCCATGGCTATTGTGCAGAGACCTCTAACAGGCCATCAGAGGACCTCTGAATTCCTAAGGTAGAGCTGAGAAGAGTATCAGCCTGGAAGCTCATGTCAAACCTGTCTTAGCAATCAAAGTCTGAAATAACAAAACACAAAATGATGTCAACATTTGAGAAGAAAAGGTCATATGCCTCCAGTCAAGCTTTGTAGGATTTCCCTTCTGAGTAACAGCTGGTCTGTCACTGTCTTACAGCCAGCCTGGTTTAAAGACAATCACAGGACAAAAATTAAGGAAATAATCTCCCTGCAGCAGGTTGCTGCTGGCAACCCACAACTACTATTGCAAATACGGTCATCCATTTTCCTCTATTTTCACTGCATTTTGTCTGCTCTAGCAGAGACGTGAATGTGTTCAATCTCATCAGATCTAGAATTCAAAAGACACTGGTATGTAGTGTTTATAGGGCTGGGTATCAGCCGTCAGTAGCACAGAATCTCAGAGCAACTTCAAGTTACTACACACATGTGGTCCATAGGAATACAGGTTAAAAGATTCCTGCCGCATCAACCTGACAGTGTAACAAAGTTCACCCAAAACTGCTGTTTCCACCCAGTCACCCCAAGTTCCATGCTTAACAGAATTAAGAACAGCTGACAGATCTAATTAAGTCATCATGGGTATCTTATCCTCATCTTTTACTAGGTCAAAGGAAGCTACCACTTACTTTGTGTTTTGGTAGTATGGACAGAACATACTATAAAGCCAGTAAACACATTAATCCCTGCATAGAGAAACAGTCCCTTCCCCCCAGAGGAACTAATTGTCTAATTAAGAGATCTTGTTCTTTTACTGCTCCTCAATCACAGTGCAAGAAATAAGGTTATTTGAACTTGAATATAAGCTTCATGTGTTTATGTATTGCAGTGCAGGTTATTTATACATTATGCAGCTCAAAATCTAGCCAAGGTTATTTAAGCCTGTGCTCCTTTGAGGTTAGCTGTAAGGGAATTAAAGTTGTTTTGTAATTTAAATTCTTCTCTGCAATAACTATTATATATGCACCTGTCACAGAATAACTGGCCTCCTTAGGGAAAGCTTAGTCCAGACAGGACAGCACACATGCAGCTGCCTCCTGCCTTGGCCCAAGCAAAGGACCTGTGCCACCACAGCAATCTGCGCTGGCCATGGGAGAGGAAGGCTGCAAAGCGCTCCTGAGGAGCAATAGTGAACAAAACCAAGGGGCTGAGAGCCTCACACACAGATTCCAGAGGGAGAATAATGAAAGCTGGACGAGCTCTGAGGAATTCAGGAATGACAAGTATCTGAGAGACAAGTGCTTCCCCCCTCATCCTTTCTAAAACAACAAAGGTCATGAGGCAGTGAAGCAACCAAGTACCTATATATTCATCCCTGAGCAAGATGAAACCCTGCAGCGCAGACACTCTAGAACCTTACATGACTTAACAGAGTCTGCTCATTATTTAACTAAAAATAAATATTGGCCAATGAGTATCAACTCAAATGTGACCCAAGGCTTGTTATCAGTCATCCTGATATGTAGAGAAAGCAGTGCAGGACTGTGCTTGACCAGAAAGGAGCAACAAGAGCAAGTCTGGCAGCATTTTAGCTTACCTTAAAAGTTGTAAGCCATCCTGCACAAATATTGTGCCTTTCTATTTTACCAGATGGCTGCTATCATAAAAGGAGTCTTTGGTCCCTGTCACAACTTTTCATCACTGTGTACAAAATACAGCAAATATTTGCATCTTTTAGCATCAGTTACAGAGCATTTGCCATCATCTCTGGTGTGTACAGTAACATTGTATGGTAACATGACTGGACTGATGAACATTGCTTTATGCCTGTGAAAACCTACCAGCAATTTTTCTATCATATCCCATTCAGACTATAAGATAAGCCCTTGTACTAGGATAGCATCTGCTCTCCTCCCTCATGTCATTCTGAAAGACACATGTATTTTATTTGGTTCAGCTTGCCTTGAACTGGAAAAGAGGATTCCTTAGGGTCACATCAATTAAGCTAGCTGAGACACAAACAGATGTCTACGCCAAATTCTATACTATCTTGACCAGGTAAAGAGGTTTTGGCACACTGTGAACAGCATGAGCTGCTGACCAAATGCTGCCACTCCGCTGCAGCCACACATGCCATGGGGAGGAAAAGTTGCACTTCTCCAGGTGAGAGCAATTTCCCATTGTAAAAAGCCATTCCTGAATTAGCAATCTGAATCTTAATCCCAAAACTAAATTAAAATGTATAAACATGTTATTGCAAGTCGGATGTTTATTTTCTTCCTGTGTACAGAATTGTAGGCCAATAATGTGCACCAGACAGCATCACGCCCACTGCTACAGCTCTGCAGAAGTAGGTGGTGTTGGTGATAATGGATGGCAGAATCACACTAAACATTGTAATCGTGCTTCCAGAACTGCAGTACCTGAGAAGTGCAGTTAACACCAAGAATATCTTGTCAAGAAGATGCCAGTAAATTTAACAAGTATGCAACTTCAAAACTTTACTTTTTCAAAAGCAGAATACTGAATCGTCACAGAACCACTGGCAGGAACATTTTATAACTGCCAGAAGCTTTCATTAAACACACGAAAACTGAAGAGTAGAACTAACAGCTGCTACTAACATTGATATGCCCAATACTAGGTTAGCTCCCAGTATTAAGAAAGTATCACTCACCTTGTACAGCACCATTAGTAAGCACTGGCTGAAATTCACCTGTTGATGAGTTTTTGGTAATAATCTGCAATCATCAGCTTGCATTTAAGTAATTAAAAGCTTGTGTTTAGACTTCCTAGTTGCCAGAGATCCAAAGCAGTCCCCCCTAAGAGGACATTAAAATAGTCTACACCATTCAACAGAAATCCTCCAAGCATTCCTCACCACTCTAATTTCTTGCAGTTGCTGCCCACATTCAAAAGGACAGAAAGCAGCAAGTTTAAAAATAAAGACATAGAAGCAATTCCTTCTGTATCATTTATATTATTCCAGGAGGAAGCCAAGGGAACCAGGAAGTTCCTCAGGCTGCTTGCTACAGAGCTAACTTGGCTGATAAAAACTCCTCACTTTTTCATTAGCCTGAAGATTCATACATGAACTTGTATGAGAATCTGGAAGAGATCCTTGCAATATTGGTCATCCATCCTAAATTCGACCTGTCATCACAAACAAACGTACAGAGCTTTTAACTGTTACTGCCACACAGGCAGGTGTGGTTTGAGCCACTCCTCATCTCAATTTGTTGCTCTGGAATACAGCACTGATCTCCACTGCAATGGCAAATACCACAGACTTGCAGTGTACCACATGGTCAGGTTTTTCCAAGTTTTGCTGAATTTAGGGGTTTTCTACAATACAGTCCTGCCACAATAGCTCAGCGATGCTGGATTTCTGTCAAGCACTGTCCTAAGGAGTCCAGATCAGATCATGCTGGCACACAGCATTGTTGGTTGAGGAAATGTATTCATAAAGACAAACAAAACAAGTTAAATATCTGCTTCTAGCCCTCCTATAAAGCAAGGTTATCTATTAAGAAAGGGAACAACTTCCCTGTCTGACTAGTTACCAACCCTTGTCACCTGCCCTCAGCTCCGCACATGGAAAAAAGTCATTCAGACAAGTGTGAAAGGTGCAGAGGTGCTCTGTGCTTGCCATCTTCCTGCTTTATTCCTTAATGCTTGCTCAAGCCTGGACAGACACTTGCTCTGTAGTCTCTTCTAAGTTCTAATAGGCCTAAGCAAATAAAACCAGCTTCCTTCCTAAGGCTCACTGTGTTCTTGTTGAAAAGTTATTTTATGCTTCTGTTTTGTGTCTCCTCTTGTTTCTACTTAGGCCTCTCCTTCCTTAGGAGAGTGTATCATGCTCCTTTCCTGAGGATAAATGCTAAAAATACATATTTTGTTGGCTTGTCATTTAAAGTTGCTTTGTTTGAAAATCAGCAGAAATAGATATTACAGTAACAAAGGGAGATTTTATTATAGCAGGAAATAAAAATATGACAAGATATTCAAAGCATCTGCTCACCTTACAATTCAGAGGCCTAACCAGGTAACAGTAAATCCTCTGCAACAGAGTAGAGCTGTTCTGCAGTTAAGTGTTTTGTAAGCAGACAGTTTTTTTGATATAGCATATTAAATACTGAACTGAAAGACAGAAGTTGCACCCGGAGGTATTACAATTACCTTTTCTCTCCGCTGCGCTCCTCAACCCCCAAGCTGCTCTGCACAGCCTCAGCCAGGTGAGTGAAGACGCCAGGGCTGGCAGCTGCGGGTGGCTGTCCCCGCAGCCAGCCCACAAAGAGGGACAGAAGCTCCTCGCCCAGTCCCAACAGGCATTTGTTGGGCAGCAGAGTGGGAATGCAACTTTGCGTTGCAGTTTCTGGTTTGAATGGTAGTGTTCCCTTAGACGGGTGGGAGAAATGGGTGTTACTGTCTTCACTAACGATGAGGTCTGAAAAACCAATCGGGTGCTGAAGAACGGCTGTGGGGGTCTGCACGAACATCGAGCCGCCCAAGTTCGTTACAGAACCCAGACAGTGTGAACTTCTGAACTTTAGGGGGATAGCAGAAATGGGTCCGCGCAAGTTTGTTGCGGAACCCAGACAGTTTGAACTTCTGAACTGTAGGGGAAAATGACGATACATGTTTAAGGGCTGTTCGGGAAGGCTGTACCTTCCTGGTACCTCAGCAACTGGAGGGCAACGTGCGGCCGGGAGTTCACGATAAACGGAGTCCAGAAGCTTGAGACCCCACGGGGGCGTGGCCCAGCGGGTTCTCCCCCTTTATTCGACTCAAGTTGCAGAACTCCTGTCTCCTTTGTGCACCCTGGCTTTTCAGAGAGTGATTCTCCACACAATACTATAGCAGAAAATGAATATTCTAAGTATGCAATGCAGCCCAAATCCCATGAAAACAGTAATGCTGATATTTTACAACCCGCGAAGCGGTACATCTACATCACAGCTACAGCAATGCCTCTCTTAGGAGAGAGAATGGAAGAGCACAGGAATTATTCCTGAGCGATAAGCAGAGCTCTTTGACACCTGACTTACCTGTTAGCACACCACCAGGAGAAGCAGGTCCATTTGCTGCTCGGAGAGCCTCAGAGGGGAAGCAGCCCTGGCCCTGCCCTGAGGGTGCCAGCTCCCGGCGCTGAGGAGCTGAGGGCCGGACACGGCCATTTGAACTCGGAGCTATTTATGTGCCGTCAGTCTCAAAAAGTCAACTCAGTTCCGCAGAAGTTCGCAGCTTTAGGCTCCAAGCCACATTCTTGCACATGTCAGAGGATGGTGAGGGCCAGCTGTTCCCCAAAGGGTGCAGAGATGCAGCTGTGGCCGAGCTGCAGAAAGGCACAGCTCCAGGCAAGAGCAAAACCCCAAACCGAGCTCCACCGTCTCCCTCAGGGCCATGGGCAGAAGGCGGAGAGGCCCCAGGTGAGGCTCATCAGGACAATCAGGGGCTGCCAGGTGCCTGATGGAGAACCACCTCTTATCTCACAGAGCATCAGCTGCGCTGGTGCCCCCCCACGCCCAGGAAGAAGGTATGAGCTGTTTCTAAAATCCCTTGTTCTCACTGCTGCCAAACCAGCTCAGCGTTTCATTGTTGACAAACACATCTATAGCAGACCGTGCACTTTCCTACCATGTTTTCAGCTTGCTTAAGAGTTCACTGCCCGTTGTATTTTGGCATCCTATACTGAACAAACTCCAAACTGAGTAGCAATAGTCTTTTGTGTGTGTCTAAAGTGACATTTTAAGCCAGTTCTTACTTCATTTGAAGTGATTCTCTTTTCTCTAAATCCCTCTGAGAGTTACAAGCTTTTTGCCTTTGAGCCATCTGAACTAAGGGGTATGCACATAGCTGTGTACCTCACCTTCCCCAGCCACAGGAGCACGGCAGCAGCTTTAGGCGCCTGCTTGGCTCAGAAGGGGGCTCGCAGCCGGCCCAGCCCCAGCACCCACTAATTGCCGACGAAGAAAGTAGGTTGCGAATGAAAGTGTGACAGGCATCGTCACACAGGGTGATGAGAAGGAACTGTGGCAGTAGAGAAAGCACAAGGATATAAATGTGGATAATTGGAATGATTTAATTTGCTAATGTTGCATAAGAGGCGTAATTAGTTCAGTAACAGTGAGAGCAGCAGAGGAATCAGACTAGTAATCACAAATAATTACGTGCCAATTACACATAGTAAGGGGGCTTTGTTGTTATTGAATGGTCAGAATTTGGGAACTAGACCAAATAGCAGACCTCACAATCTCTGTTTCAGTCACTTTTTCTTTCCTAAAGCAGCAAAGCCTCTCTACCTTTTCTGTGGTAAAAAAAGAAAAAAACAAAGCCCAAGAAAAACCAAGATGTGATGTGCATCCAAATTGGACAGTGTTCTTATCAGGAAAGATAGACTTCTAGTGTCTTTCCAAAGCTCCCTTTCTGTAGCCAAAATCTTTGTCTTGTCCACACTGTCAATACCATCTGCCAGCAGCCTCCTCAGCTCATAAGCCATCTGCCAGCCATTGACCTAGAGCTTTGCGTGCTCTCACTGCCATGCTTGCCTAAGCTTCTGCATTTCCACATCTCTCACTAGCCTCCTACCCTGCTCTCACACATCCTCCCAGAAGAACTGATCCAGACAAATATTACTAAGCCAACAGGAATGGAAGGAGTTGAATACTGATTGTCTTTCCTATGTAAAATGCCTCCTTTTTTTTTTTTTCCCTGGTTATTTCCTAGGTAAAATAATAAAGGGGCTTTGAGTTGTTCTGCAATTAAAAACTAAAACAGTAGTGGAATAATTCACTATTCAATGTGGAGCATAAATCAGTTTATTTAAACAGACTATTTCTTGTTAATTACAAAAATAAAATAAAAATCAAGAAAATGGAGACCTATATTTTATCATACTGCATGACACTAGTCACAGATTTACTCTCATATCTGACAGTCTTTAGCTGAGGGAAACTATGACTGCCTTAAGTTCTAAGTTGGACACTTTTACTTTAGTTTACTGCCATTAGATAGAGTTATTATAACAAACTAAGGAAATATTGTATATAAAGAAGAACAATTCCACCACCACCACTGGAGTTTGAAATTCACTGAGTTTACTGAGGTAAATTTTTGTCCAGGAATATGAAAACTGCTTTTGTGTCTTTCAAGTGTGCACAGAAGAGAAGGACATCCCTGACAGCCTCCACTCCGATTCCCACACATCCATAACAGCACGGAATGAGATTCACTATATGGTGCCCCAATGAAAAAAGGGCCATCTTTCAATTGCAGATAACACACTACTACTATGAAAGTCAGCATCTGGAAATCCAGATCATGATTGTTTTTCCAATGTAAGAAAGTACCAAGTACCCCTTTCCTCAGGAATCTCTTAGATTGTAGCAGAAAACATCACCGTTCCCACAGAAACTGGTTTACTGGATCAGTTTGGAAGCAGCCCTTCTAATATTTTTCCTTGCCAGAGGTTTCTTGAAAACAATTTTTAAACAAGGTTTTAACATTTAAGAGTGTGTGTTGCTCTTACCCTCTACTGAGAGAACATTTTAGGCAGCATTTAGTTTCTCTTCAGCACTGTAGCACATCAACTCTTGAGGGTTTTGAACAAAGATGTCACAGTAATTTTTCTTAGAAATAGCAACAAGCATAAGAACAACATGGCACAACTGAAGAAAGCCTGTTTTGCAGCAGAAATATTAAAAAGCAATTTAGTCCCCAGTCGTTAGCCTGCACAAATTTATTATCTACTCACAAATGCATGCTGCTGATGTAACCTCATAGGGGCTCACGTCCCTGAATCTTCAGTAAAATTAATTGGGCCAGTATAATATATGATCTAGTTCTTTTGTTCATTTACCTCATTTGTGTAACTTTCTGAGGATATGTTTGTTACATGTTTCCTTGCAGAATTGCACAGATGAAGCTGCTTTGTGACCATGGGATGGGGGCAGAGGAATATTGCTTCTTCTCAAACCAGGTGACAAAGCAGAGGCACAGCCCGTGCTGTGCTGCAGCTTCTCCCCTGCCCTGGAAACTCTCAGCAGAGTCAAGTGGCTTCTGGGCTGTGCACCCGAGAGCTGCAGAGGTGCTGCAGGGCTGGGCAGAGGCATCTCAGAGGGAACAGAAGCTTTTCTGCCCCTTCCAAATCTGCCTACACATTCCCACACTCCAGGAACACCATGAGGTCTTTCCTACATTGGGGGAGCCTGAAGATTATCTCCTTTCTCCTGCAAAAGATGCCTCATTTGGGAAATTCCAGATAGATATGAACAGGTACTAAATTTAGAGAACATGATGTAAGGTTGTGGGGGAAATACACAACTCTAAGTGCCCCGTACCCATTTGCCAGCCTCCCAGTGTCACAGTGCACTCAGGGCACCAGGAAGCAATCCCCCTGTGTGTACCCAGCCCACGGAGCCATCTTCTCTGTACCTCTTTCCCCTCTCTACAAAGGCACATCCATGCAGCATGTCCAACAAAAAAAAAATCTCTAACCCTTTCTTCACCAAACGTCCCCTCCCCTCAGAGCTGCACAATATCCCTCTGGGCTTCCTGATCCACAGCTATGCTGCATCACTTAACTGCTGCCTTAGCTAAAGGTTCACTTCCCACATTTTATTAAGTGAAACAGGGAATCTGTTTCACTGGGGCTTTATTTGAGCTTTATTGGAACTTATATTCAAGTTTCCTGGAATACACTTGCTTTAAAAAATGGTTCTGATTTCTACCCCACATTCCCTTTCAGATGTAAAAATATTCCATGTTGAATTTTTTCCATTATTTCCTCTGGGGAGGTGCTGACATGACAGCTTGGTAGGCTTTATGCCATTCTGTTTGCAAAGCTGTTGTGATGCTTGTAATTTTTTTCTTACGTATTTTCCTTTAGAGACTGCTTGCTTTTTCTCCCTGTGATTGATACAAGGAAATACCTATCTATCAGAATTTCCTGGGAGAACCAAGAAAGCAGAGTTAGAGGGGCAGAAACCTTATTTGCAACATTGAAGAGAAACAGAAAGTCCCTTGGCCCTTCCCTGCTCTGCAGCAGGAGCTCAGCTTCAGTTGGTTCAAGGGGCTGTTTCAGCCTCTGGGAAGTGCACGAATGAATCACGACCCTGAGTTCATCAGATTTTTATCCCATACCTCTCCCCTTTGTCCTGTGGCAAGTCACAAACATCTCCTCAGTCTGCAGAGAAACTTGTGATCCTTCTGCAGAGACTATGTTACTTATATTTCCCTAAGGATCACAACTATGGCCCCGGTGTTGTTCTCGGGTGCATGAAATGCTTCAGGCATTCGACCCCAAGTCAGCTCAGATAATGGAACTCAGATATTGAAAAGGAATGAAAAACCCAAATTATGCAAATCCACTGCACCGAGTAATTCACAATTCCCGTTTCCATAGCCCCGTTGGCAGTTGCAGTTTTCCTGTGTGTAGGGGAGGAGGAACAGGTTTAATTAGAGGAGGCTCCCATGCTTAAGTATCTGTGTTTGTAGAAGGCAGGCAGTTATCAATGCATGAGGAGCTGCAGGGGGACTCATGACATCCCACAGGCCTCAGTTTCCCGCCTGTTGTTTCCCTGCTGATGTTTTACTAAATAAGTCAGTGTCAACCTGATTTATGTGCTGCTAAGGGAGTTATACAACAAATGTACTGACATATTTGGTTGTTCCACAGATAGAACCAAAACAAGTGCCACTTTGGTTCCATCATACCATTTAATAACCAGGCTTGGGTCCCCCAGAAATTTGTTTTCATCATGAAAACTACTTGAAAGGCTCTCTTTCTCCTGTTATAAAATACCAGCATATTCTAATTTTCTCCACACTTTCTTTTAATATGGACAATTTCTTTACTACTTCATTGTAAAAAGATTAAGGAAAATAATCTGTAAAGCATGTCAGAGCCTTTCCTTCCATCTGCTCAATAGAGAGATGCCTTGATGCCCCTTGTAGCCCACTGCCTGGCTGCACAGCAGTTCCCCTGTGGGCAACTATTCCTTCTGTGGACAAACCCAAATAGTGAACTTCCAGCAGGTTAGTGCTCTGCAGGTTCCAGTGCAATAATCTGCCTGGGAGCTTTCCTCTGCCCACCATAACTTCCTGTGTATATTCAACATACAGCTCAGGATTCAATGTACCTATACAGAAGGGAATCTGCACCTTAATGAATTGAGGACTTTTAGGGCTTTTTAATAGGCTAGTAAAGCTTGTAATTTGACACACAAAAGCCTACAAGTTATTAAAGTCTACATTAGTTTTTCAAAAAGTACTAGTCATGCAGGCAAAAAGGTTTTTTCAAAGTGTGTTACAACAGCCATTTCTCCCCACCGTCACCTGTGGGTCAACGTATCAGCTCTTCACTCACATTTTCCAAAATTGCTTTGGAGGCCTTCTTTCACTGGGTGTTTGAACACGATAAAATACAGTGCCTTTGTGCCAAACTCCCTACGATTTCCAAAAAGGTCCAAAAATACTCCTCAAAACACTTCAGAGCACAAGGGTAACTAAAATAAGATACAGACCTGGTGTAATCTGAAGGGGTTGCCGGTTAGTGTCAGAGAAACAGTGTGTCACTTCAGCTTCCCCTGCTTTGTGAGAGATTTCGCTTTTGCAAAGGACTTTAGTAAGGACTGCAGCCCCAATGAAGCAAGGCTTCACTCCCACCTCTGGCTTTGGCCGGGGAAGGGGCACACACACTGAATTCCAACAGAAGCTCTTAGCTCCACTGTCAGTGTTTCTCCTTTAAGAAGCAGAAGCCTCCTCCTTCCCTTAGCTAACGTCTACCTGAAGCTCTATAAGAAAAAGACAGATGTATCAGGTTTTAGAGTGACAAATGTCACGCATTCCTCTCACATGCAACAAAGGAAATGTTTATAGAGCACTTAAGCTCAGAGAAAAAAGTTGCAGTTAGAACATCTAGTGTTAAACCCTAGAGTAAAGCGAAGAGCTCCCCGGGAAATTTGATGCAAGCCATGTGATACAGAAGTGTGAGCGAGTGAGGAGAATGCCTTTCTTTTTGTCCAAATGCAATCAAAATTATAAAAATGAGAAATAGCAAAACTATTTCTGATTCTGTCTGTTTGGGACCAGAAGCAGCAGGAAGCTGAGTGACACAGGGGAAGTGCTACTCAGGGACAGACCCCACCAGCCCAGGCACAGCCCCAGACCAGCAAGGAACACGCAGGCTCTCAGGTCAGGTGTTGGCACAGGCAGCCTGGCTTTGTCAAGCACGCAGAGGAGAAGCACTGAGAGAAAAGAGCACTAACGTGAGACCAGATTTGAAGATTTGATTCAAGTGAGAACAGTCTCCCTCTTCAGAAAAAAAAGAGACAAAATAAATGCCCTTCTGTAATTGTACTCTTTTTGCTTGAGAAGTCTCTGGGTTTTTTCCTGAGAAAGAAGTCTCTGTGGTAGCTGTCTAAACAAAGAAGTTGGAACTAAGCAAACAATGTGATGATATTGCTCCCCTGTGAAAAATCAACCAGTTTTTCTTTATTTTAAAAACTAATTTAATACTATTTTTAGGGAATAAAAAGCTAGAAAATTAATTATGAAGTATAAATAAGAGAAATTCTCTGCTCAACAAATTTACTTTGATTTAGAGCTCTCAGGTACATCATAGGTTTTGCTTTCATGACACAATAGCTGGTTAGTGCTTTTGGTGCAACTCCTCATGGAAATACAGCAGTTGGTTCCCACATGTACATCTATATGAATCTAAAATTCTCTTTCTGCAAATACTCTTCCTAGTAAAACTGGCTCACCAGCATGCTCACATAAAGATGAGCTGTGGGAGAAATGTAATTTCAATATCTGAATTGGGATCTACAATACATACAAAGGGCAAACCAGATTTATTATATTCACTGTGAATAAAGTCATTTGAGGGAATAACAGCTTTATGTTTATTCAAACATAACTGAACCCATTATTCTTCAAATGTCAACAAAATCATAGGAATAGTTCTCTGCTCCGTGGGGTACAATGCTCAGAAGTCTTCATTTTAACTAAACGACTAAATGACAATCTGACTAAAGGCAGGGTGATATATGATATAAATCACCTGCTAGAGCCACAGTCAGCATGACAAAACTGAACTGAGCACAGAGAGATTTTATTAACAAATTTTCACACTTAACATTTAACAACTAATTCATCGAGGCCTCTACAGGCCCAAAATTGACCTGTTACAACCAATTTCTTGTATCTTTTTACCCTACTCCACTTTTCCTCCACTATTTCAGACAAGCTCCTGTAATTGCAGTCTTCTATCCAAAGCCAAATCCTACCCTTGCAAGGCTAGACTAAAAAGAAGACTAAACAAAACTCGTCTCTGACTCTTTGCCTGGGCTTTCTATGTTCCTTCCACCTTCCTGCTTAGGTCTCACTCTTAGTATATGAACAGTATCCTCTTCTCTGGGCCTCAAACTGGGCATCTTTCCTGGACCTTTGAAACTTTTCTGTTTTACTCTTTTCCTGGCACCGTCATTAGACAGCTTCCATACAGATGTATGGAAAGCTGGAAAGTAATATGGAGCAATTCCCACCATGATCCTCCTTTTCCATCCTTCCCCTTCAGCTGCACTATGATCTTTTGTCCTACAAGGCCAAAAGAAGTAGTGGGAGTGATGAAGGTCTTAATCTGCATCCAACTAAATGCTCCTCTAGCTTCTCTTCAAAGAAGCTGTTCAGCAAAAGACAAAAAGCAACATCTTGTGTAACTTTCAAAAATAGAGAAAAAAATATTTTCCCTGAGGAGCAGCAAGTGAGGAAGCTTCTGGAAGTCAGTGCATGCACAAAGGGCAGTAAGTGAAGAAGGTTTTGCAGGAACAACAAACAGCTGAAAATCACAGAGCATTTGAAAAGAAAAGACTTTTGATATGTTTGTTGCCCAAGTCTCCACCCATCTCAAACTCTTTAATCATTAATATAATGAAAATCTCTTCTGTTTCAAGGAACTGACTACTCCAGTTGGCTGAAAGGGAGAAGTCGATATGAGCAGACGGTAAAAACTGTAGGTGCCCTAGGAAAGACAGATTACCAAGAATTTATTATATGGTAATTTTGTTTCTCTGAGTCACAGCAATGAATCTACATTTTTAGATTGAGCACTCATATATGTCTTATGCTCAGAATATGTCAGGTTGGAACACCCAAAACATATAAATTAAAAGCCATAAAGTGACATCGCTGATTTAAGAACCTGAGGGCCAAAACTGTGCTGTCATAAAAAAAAACCCACCACTGCTTACTGTCTTCAAATGTGAAATTGAGATAGACAGATATATATATTGTCATTTAATGTAAACTTTCCTTGAATCAGCTGTAATAAAGGACTGGAGAAATATAGAAGGGATTTAAGAATGTGTGTGAAATAGAAGGCTGCAAGAAAGAAAAAAGAGAATGTTATAAAGGCTGAGCAAAAGCAAAATTCCAAAAGAGATGACTGTGGTCATTGGGTCTCAACCATTAGCCAGCACTCTACTCAGCCTGTTAAAATCAGGCAGGGACCTGTAGGGGATTGTTGTTTTTATTTATCAGTGGTCAGACTCCCAACAACTTCAATGGGAGGATTTGTCTCTTGGCAGTAGAAGTTTTATTTCTCTCATTAGCCTGCTAGTGCAAAAAGAGCCCAATCAATGTGAATACACAGGTACATTCAAAACAGATGCTCTCAAGGCTCTCTATTAATCAAAAAAATTCACTGCTACTTTTAAAAGATTCATCATTGTTTTCAGAGCTGAACAAATAATTCATGAGTAACTTACTCACTAAATTCTGTCTACTTCGGTTCAAAGATTATCAATGTGAAGATCATGATTTCCTCAAATGTATTCATGTTTGAAGGCGATGAATATGTTAGCACATCGTTTGCTCTGTGGATCCTGATAATCCAACTGTAAACTGTATTCTTTGCTGTGATTTGTCAAAGTAATCAGATGGCACTTAGTGTTTGATCAGTGAGTGTGAAGGTACTGCCAAACAACCAAGATCGTTCCCATGTTTGTGTCCATAACGCTGAAACACTCAATCTGAGAACTCAGAAGCTGGAACATGAAAAGTAAAAATGGCATCAAATTGGAAAACAAATTTATTTTGAAACAGATACACTTTACAGAGAAGCAAAGTGTATGGCTCAGAAATAAAAATTACATGCAAATTTCAGACACCTTTTTTGCTCTCCAGATTTACTCTAGATAGATATTGAAGACAGTATATATGTTTTACTCTAGTACAACTGTAACACTACTTATCTTCAAATCAGAAAGCTCAGAAGTGCAAAAGGAGCCTCCAGTTGTGTGTGGCTATGCAAACCTTCAGCTTAATTATGCTGTATTTCTACAACAAACTTTAATACCTTTTCCAGGTCTAGTCTTTTATCAGTTTAATTGAACACATTTTAACTCAGGTGATACAGCTCCTGTGAAGAACCTATGATCCAGAGACTGAAGAGCAAAGAAGTATTTTTATAGCTCTTAAAGAAAGGCTACAGTGATATCAGTGTAAAATCCCTAACAAAAACTATAGTCACAGAACTACCCCTTTTATTACACACTTCCAAGTCTTTAAATAGAAAAAAGAACAGATGCCAAAGCAGAGCCATATGTTTTAATTGTAGCTGTATACAAGCATGATTTTATTTTTTCTGACAGAAAATCTATAACTTGAGTGGGAACTTACTGAGAGGAATCCTCAATGCCATATTTCTGGCTGAAGAAATAAACTCCCTATAGAATATGTCAAAGTCTGAACTGAGAGATTGAGACATTTTGATAACAATTCAATACTTGTCTCAAAACATCCAATTGCTTTGAAGTAATTGGTGGGAGGAGACAAACTGTTAATATTAGATTTATTTGGCAGAGTTTGTGTCTTACACTACAAACAACCACTAGCTCCCCTTGAAGTTGTTGGCAGGTAGCATGCATTTAAATCAATGGTTGGAGTCCAAACTAGCCCACTACTGCAGCAGCCCAATATGCCTCTCACTACTTTAAAAAACATCTTTTCTGAATGTAGATGATGGGAAAGAAAACATTTAATCAGATCTCAAATGTCCCAGCAAGTTCCAGTCCTGGCTGCAAAAAACACATTTTTCTGTAAATTCTTACGTCACTAGCTCAGCTTCAAAGGTGTAATGAAAACACTGATGCCTATGGTCAACAAACCCAAACCTCCCTGATGCACCTCTGAACCGAAGTCTGTATCTTTAAATTTGAACACTCCTCATGTAATTTGTAACTGAGACCAGAGGGTGCTCATCTCTCCTGGGTTTTATAGCCCCTCTTAGTTCTGGATCCCTGCTCTAGAGCCAGGAGTCTTCTAGGATCTGGAACATTGCAGGAAAATTCTGGTTGCATGTGAGAAATAGCCACAAATTAAACACAGAAAAATTCATTCAGAAAATATTTTCAGAAGATTAAGGGTATGGACGCACAAATAAGAAGGTAAAGCCTGATGCATAAACCCGGAGCAAATACCGCTGCACCAGCTGTGTTTATTTGAAACTGCAAGAAATGAGCAGGCTGTATATTGAAAAGTCCATCTGACAGATTAACAAATTCAGCATGGATTTGTCCAGAGTTAAATCTGTCACTGGTCCGATGGTGCTAAATTGCTTTTAGGAGTTCATAGCTTTTTGAAACTGGGACAACTTGACATGGAAAAGTGAACGTGTTAACCTGAAGCAAGGGTTTAGAACAAATTGTTTTTTGTGAAGTGTCATTTATACAATGATCTGATTTTTAAAAAGAAGGAAAAAACCCCCAAATGAGAAGAACACAACAGAAGGAAACTTCCCATATGATTCAGTAACACTTCCAATGTAATGCTGGGTTACAAACAAACTGCATAAATTGAGACCTTGCTAAAACCTGTCAACATCCATATTATTAAAGACTAATTGAAGACCATTTTTTAAAAAGGAGAATTTTTCCTACTGATTTACTAAAAGGCATCTATGGTAGGGGTGGTTTTAGAACTGTCAGCTCCATCTTCTCAACACACTGCATCTGATCTCAGATACTTGGACAACACAACTAATGACAGGCTGCAAGTCAGAATTGTTGCCAAGGATGCAATCCGAGGAATTATGAAATATGCAGGTTAGAGCTCACAGACAGCATAAATTTATGGCATAACATGAGAGACGTAAGCAGAGATTATTGAAGTCACAGGAAGGTGAGCTGTGTATTTAAAGAAAGCAAATGGTGTTTTCTGCTTTTGCTGTTGGCCATTCTTAAACTGTTCATATTAATGTAATGACTAGAGGGTCTCTGAGCAGGAAGAACAAGGGAAATTCTGTCAACATGAGCAATTACCTAAGCATACAGACAATAACAAGAGATATGCACACGCAGTTGAAGAGAGAAACCAGGTTTTACAAGCCTTGTACAGTGGACAGCAACAATCAGAGGTTACTGAACGGGGAAAACAGTATCAGGGAGCATCCAGGAGCTGCTCTCTGCTATTACGCAATGCTCAGCAGGACACCTTGTCTTGAGGTGATTTCAAAACACTGGTGGTAGTTCCTTCTTTCTGAGCTAGTAGACTTTATCAGCAAAAGGGCTGCTACAGACAGACTGGGCATAGCAGCCTCAACATTTCACATTATGAGCCAGAAATAAAAACATGAAATTAAGTCATTCAGATTTGAGACTTGTACTAACATGGCTGGAGAAATGAGCATTCCCTGCCTGGCCGGGACAACCCTCTCTGAGGTCACTGTGAGGAATCAGCTCCCTGGAGCGAGTACCTGAAAGCTTTTCACCAGAACAGGAAGGGCATTTTGGAAAGGGAAATATTGAAATTGCTGCTTATTCAGATCCAGAACACAGGTAAAATCAAGCAGATATCCAGCAGGTTATTGCACTGAGAATTTTTCTATTTCAACTTTTGTGCTTTCTCTGCTTCAACACAGGTTTTAAGTGCTAGTGACAAAAGTACAATATCCATGGCAGGGTGCCCTTTTTTTGAAACTGCACATTGGCTACCAAGATGAAAGTCATCCAGACCTTCACATGCTCTAAGTCTGCAGTATCACAGCAGCCCATCTCGCTGTGGTGTCAGGCCGTGCTCTCTTAAGAGGAATGTGATAAGGAGTGCTTTGGGAGGCAAAAGTTAGAGGAAGAGAGAGAATCAACCATTTGTTTCACTCTTCTGTCCCTCTTACAAGCCCAGAACTGAGGACTCTGGGTGGTAGGAGGAAGTGCAGGGTCCTGTTACAAACCAGAGGCTGTCTGAAGCATCCCTCCCACACAGAAAACGCAGAGGCTTGGCTGTGGTCAGCCCCGTTGTACTGCAGTGCCCTTTCTTCCCTCTCCTGCCGCAGCACAGAGGCAGGGACAGTCCCCTCCCTGTCCTCAGGGAGGTTTGTTCTGTAACACAATTACACTGGAGCATGGCAAGTGTGACCCTAGAGCCTTTCATATGGGGATAGAATCAGAGAATCATTTAGGTTGGAAAAGACCTTTAAGATCATCGAATCCAGCCGTTAACCCAGCACTGCAAAGCCCACCACTAAACCATGTCCCTAAGTGTCACATTTACACATCTTTTAAACACCTCCAGCATGGGGACTCCACCACCTGCTCAGGCAGCCTGTTCCAACGATTGAGTGATAGCCAAACCAAAAGCACCACCTGAGGAAGCTGCTGCCCTCTGGGGCAGTGGGAACTCAGCAGCAGCACTTACCTCAGTAGGACAGGGGACACCACACAGGGACAGACATGGGACAGGGACCCCAGACCAGAGTCCTGCATGCTTTGTTGCTGCTTCCTTTGCTGTGGACACATCCAGCCACAGCTGGGCTAAAGCCTTTCCCCTAACAGCAGCCGCTCACCCTGCTGCCAGTGCTGGAGAGACTGAGCAAGCAGGATGCCAGCAAGCTTCACTATTATGTTCCCTCTGTGAAAGACACCTGCTGCAATTCCTTTGTCATAAGGTGGCTCTGATGTGAAAAGGAAATTGGGTTTTATTACAAAATTGAACTTTATGAAAACACACCCTCCCCCTGCTATCAAATGCATTTCTACAAACAGAAAATCTAACTCTGCAGTAGGGTTTTTTTTTCTTTCTCTGAATCTGAATAGTACAGAGGACACTGTGATATAAATGGAAACATTACAATCATATAACAGACAAAGCAGTGCCAGGCTCTATCACTCGATCACTATGGTCTCCTTCATAAAAAGGAAAAGACTGATTGACTACAAAAGAAAATATTAAATAGCTGTAGTTTACCTATAAAGCCTTTAAAGCACAGATGGCCATTATCTAGGGGATATTGATGCAGAGAGATAACATGGGTCATGCACTATTAAAAAAATAATAAGACAAGAACCACATCTGACCCTGTAGAGGAAGAAATGTTTGCTCTTTCAGGGGGTGACCAGACCAAGACTGTAGTTCTGTTCTCAGAGCCAATATCATTATTTAAAAGCACGTGTGCCCTCAGTGAATGCACCCTTTGCTGCTTTATGCTAGACAAAGCAGCTGGGCATTCTTCTTATCACCTCAAGAGATGGTCTTTAATTTTTGTTCAGAAATTATTTTTAAGTAGTTTCAGGAAAGTGCTTGTTATGCTTCTGTAAAGGTATCTGTAAAGACATCAAAGTGTGCGTGGCCTGTGCAGTGACGCACCTTCCCGCACCGACACACAAAGCTCAGTGGGACGGGGCCGAGCTTACACGAGCCTCCAAAGCTCAGATGCTCATTGTAACGAGACAATTTGAAATTAAAAACATGAGCTGTAAAGCTCACAAGAGTAGATGTCTTCAGATCAAGGATGACATTATCTTTTCTGTTTTCTATTTTTCCTTCTCTTTAATTCTTTCTTTTTAAACATTTTGCCACTAGTTCAGTTTCAGAAAGAGATTCCAAGCCAGACCAGTGCCAAGGAGGAAGCAAGCTCATGGAAGAGGAGAGTATGTGCTTCTTGGTCTGAACTCTATTTTGAGAGATTTTTGGTAAGTCTGTTGAAACAGTCTTTAGGAAACAATTTAATTTTCATCAAAGGTATCCTCTCTCTTTGCCAGAAAATGATGCTTTAAAGCAGGACCAGCTTTATCTGTACAGCTGTCAGTTTTCACATGAATCATAGAAAAAAGTGTTACGTGAATCCCTATTTCAGACATTTCTGCCATGTGTTGTGGAGTTGTAGGCAGTGTGGGTATTGAATGTCCTTATTCATCTTAGGAAGGGAAAACAGAGGGTTTCCCTCCTTCCTTAAGAGGTTTGTGTGAAAACCACTCAGTTTTTCTTTTTCACCAATACTTTCAGGAAGCCATCAACCTGATGTGCTAATGACCTATAATACAAAAATAATTTTTCAATATTTGTGAGGGTGTAAATTCTGTTCCCCCTTCCCTTTTCACCAAGCTTTGTCTTAAAGAGAATGAAGAGTTGGTAATATTATGCCTTCCCCATAAAATCCTCATGAGTACCCAGCATGCTGCAGTGCTATTTCAAACACAAAAAAGAGGGTATCCAATTCTGATTTTATCATAAGGCACATAGTATTCGAAATCTTTGATTCGTGGGGCACTTCATTCTCTTTCCTGTGTAAATTCCAGCCATTTTGTCCACAGAGAAAAGAATGGGAGTACAGTCCCAGGACCCCCTACAGATACAAATACCAGGAAGCAAATGAAAATAATCTGCAGCATATAAAAATCATGATGTTTCAAAGAATAATAACAACTTAGTTAATGTTGCTCTAGAAATACTAATTTTGTAATTGCAAGGCCTACCGCTAGGAATGCCCAGCTAGGATTTAAACACCCCTGTTAGTTTCCAAGAAGCATTTTAGAAAAAGCAGTTTCATCTCTATGCCACATAACCAGCTCCAATCAATATGTTTCCCTCCATGTAATGTCTATTAAGTGCATCCCTTGGTGACAGAACAACACACAATATGGACACGACACTTAGGAAAAAAATCCACTGTATCTAGTCAGCATCTGTGTATCACTCAAACTCCTCTCTCTTCATGTCTGCAACCTATCACAAGAGTGATTTGTGCTTGGGAGTCTATTCCAAGGGGTCTGCTGCAGGAAAATGTCATCCCACACACATCATCCGGTTTGTGGTGCACCTACTCTGGCCAGGCCACTAAGACTTCCCAAGGCAAACAGCTGGCTTCTGCTCCTTACAAGCACCATTTGCATGGTAAAGACCCTGTATTAATCACCCACAATATAACTGCATAACCCAAATTAACCCTAAAAATAACTTCCCATCTAGAGATGTGAAATACTTAGTTCATGCATGTTTTCATTTCACGAGAGCCTTGTTACACCAATTACTCTTGTTGGTTTGGCAAAAGTTAGGTTTGCTGAGTGCCAAATTCTGCACACAGATGTATGTGCCTGGCTACTGCTGAAATAAAAATCAGAGGCTTTGACTTCCACTTTTCTTTTTATCCCTCTGGTCTGGAAGACAGTCTATCAATCATAGACAAATTGAATATGATGCACACCCACATGCACGCCCAAATGGCTTTATGCACACAAAAGAAAACAGGGCCATTTGCATTTAGAAGTGCTTTTATGAGGTATGCATTTAGTAACTATGTTTACAGCTGGGGTCTGGGAGATGATTTCAGGAATGGCATCCAGAGAATTGAATACAGCACTGGCAGTCGAATAAATGACTGCAGCAGCCTGATCCTCATCCTGAAAGTATGCCTTTTTTTTGGCAAGTATATGACATCACAGGGACTGGATAGTGCTCTTCCCCTTTCTACCCCTTCCCCATGTTCTTTCCTCTCTTCCCATTTGGCCTCCTTTTTATTCAAGGCTCTGGGCAAAACGGTGCAGAAAAGGAGTAAGAGACAAACAGGAACCCACCTAAGTCAGCCTTCTTTTTGTTTATGTGGGGTTTTTTCCCCATGTTGGAGTTAGTTGAAGGGAGACACTGTTCAGCATTCAGCTGTGGGCTTTATCCAAACCTCCACCTCTGGGTGTCTTTTCACCCTTGTTTTCTGCCCTGATGTCCACAGTTAGGCCAGTCTGAAAGTAATTTACAGCATGTGCAGATGCTCCTTGGTGACACCTCTTCAAGGGTCACAGATAAGAAGTACCAGTGTCAATTTAGATGCCTGCAAGCCCATCTTCCTGTGAGAACTTCTGCCCCTAAACCCAGTGAATGTGTTGTGGTGCTTCTCAGCTCACACAGAGCTGTGGTGAGCTCTTAGAGCAGGGAGCATTTTGCTGAAGCAGAACGATGGTTAAAGTGCAAGGCATCACGCTTGAAATGGCAACAGCAGCTGCTGCTTGGCTGTTGAATAAACTTTTAAGAATTCAGTCTGTGACCAAAAATATCCCACAGTTCCACTACATTTCAGTACCTGAAGACATCTGCCTTACGTACCACCTGCGAGTCTGACCCCACACTCCATGTTTTTCATGCCATTCCTATTAACTGGACCTGAAGTTCTGGAAAGTGAGGGCTGCACATCCAGACATGAGCTCCTGCTCCAAAACACAGCTCCTTCTTCATAAAGATGAGCCTGTAATTCTGTCTTTAATAGTCTGTGGCTGAGGGGGAGCACCTGCTTTGTAGGCCAAGTTATCAGGTTAAGCACAAATTTCAGAGAGACTGAGACATAACAATA
This sequence comes from Struthidea cinerea, assembly GCA_013397865.1. Classification (NCBI taxonomy): domain Eukaryota; kingdom Metazoa; phylum Chordata; class Aves; order Passeriformes; family Corcoracidae; genus Struthidea; species Struthidea cinerea. Next base: position 1,838,255 of record VZTI01001175.1, on the reverse strand, counting down.
TAAAATTCTATTCAGAACTGTTACTGGGATGCTCCCAGTCCGCCTCTTCCTCAGCCTTATTAGGCAGTAAGAGGGTAAGCAGGAGACACAGAAAATAGGTGTGCTGCTCACCTTGTTTAATTTTACCGTCTTACATGGATAAAAAAAAAAGATGAATATTTTATAACCTTCACTTTCATCATAAATAATTTTGTGACAGTTCAGCATTCCTGTAGATTATTTACAGCTTTTTGGTTGATGTGTGCTCCAAAAACATTAAAAACATAATGGTTTTTTGGATATTGCCACAGTAGCATGAGTACACCTTTCAGATTTCCTACATTCATTTCAAGGACACTCCAGGCTGAGGGTCCACAAATTCTCCCTTTTCACGGAGCTGTTCTTTAATAAAACACCAACACTCTTGCTCCAAAAATGCCAAATATAGTCGAGAGAACTCCTTGATAACATGTTTTTGCTAAAAACTATTTATATTCATAGATTCCTGACAGTTCACTTCATTTTGATACAGTTTCTGCATTTAGCCTTCCAATTCTAATTTTTTTAAACCTTGTTTTTGGTTTAAGATTTGGAAAAGAAACTAAAGATCTAATTAGGGAAAAAAATATATAACTACGTAAATTACTTACTCTGTGAGCACAATTACTTGTAAATAGCCATGAATCTTTCTTTAAAGCAAGACAAAACATAAAATAGGTCTGCTTAACTGTAAATTTAAACCTATTTCACTTTCAGGCTTCACTGCTTCCAGTGTGAATCAGCCCATTATCTTTAAGTATGAAATTAGAAAAAAGATTTGCTGTTTGTGTACACCCAAAGATTAACATTTCCTTCAGATTAACAGTATGCTTCTTGAAGATGAAAAGCACATAACACCAAGAAACACAGTTTAATACTGCTTCTCAGGAGTAATTTTGTTTTTATAGCAAATGCATCTTGAGATTAAGAATATGCTTTAAAACCAACTAGTGAAAAAGTGATACCAAAGCAATGATGCTTTGTGGTGAAAGCAAAACAAATTCCTACATGGCCCAAAAGTTAAAGACATAAAATCTGCAGTTTACAGTACATTTGCTTGCATCTTTTTGTGGTATGCAAAATAATGCATAAAAATTCCGGATTAAGCATATTTAAATGTCACTTGAATCAGAATCAGAATAATTGCTGGAATGTTAAAATAAGGCATCTGTTTGGAGTAGTCTCTGCTCTATAATTGCCTGGTCAATATATTTAAGTTTGCTGAGGAACATCTAGCCAGAGGAAAAGCAGAACACATCATTTTTACTTTCTTCACGTTGCCAAAGCCTTCAGTCTTTCTAGGAATAGTAAAAATATGAAAATACTAACATCATGTGATTTCTCTGCTACATTTGCTTTGGGCTAATTCTCATCACTGTAAGACACAAGGACAGAGCAGGCTACTGCATTTATTTCCCACAGATTTACATACAAGACAAAAGTAAAACATACTGTTTACTTACTCTTTACTTATTTCCTCCAATCTGCTTGATTTTTCTTTCTTACTGAGTTCTCTCTTATCTTTCCAGCCCCCAACGGGCCCTGCACTAACACATAAATACCAACTCAAATATAATACACAAACACCAACTCAAACATAACCCAGAAATACCAACTCAAACATATTACTGTGGGTAACAATATGGGCTGCTAAGAGAGGCTGATCCTGTAAAGAACTGAGGCAGCTTTAGTTACAAGCTAGAGAGTTTCCTCATCCATTGGCAGTGGAAGTGCCCTGTACCCTGCATTCCTCTCCTGCTGAAGTCTAGAATGGCTTCTAGCACAGCACTTGGCTCTGTTGGTCTCAAATCCTTTAACAGTAGTGAGGCCACAAAGATACCACATAAGGCCACCATTATTTATTATTTCTGCCGACCTCCCTGAATCTCACACACTTCTTGTCAGAGCACAGATATGCTGCACCTGACTGATGGTGTTGGGCTGCAATCTTGTCCACTAAATTCTGAGCTAATTCTGCCCACAGATGTTCTCTTGTCATATCAGGACCAAGGACCTGGGGAGCAGGTCAGGCAAGGAAGGAGGGGCCTAGTGCCATTATAATTGCTTCATGATCATTCTAAGGACATCTCAAACTGGCCAGGATGAAGTCGTCTACACTGTGCATTGCATGGTGGATGAGAGATTGAAATATAAAGAGAGTCTGGGGTGTGGAGGTGTGTGTCAGGTTTGGAAGTTGCCCAGATTCAGTCCCTGAAATTTTTGTAGTCAAGTCCTTTACCTAATAGTGACCTAACTCTTGATAGAGGGTTTTTCAGACAGGAGGCAAAATTGGAAACCAGAGGAAACACATTTGTAGTTGAAAGTACAGTTCATAAAACTTGTACAATTTGATCACTGTCTGCAATGCTGGATAAACCCCTAGTTCCTACTTAACATTTAGAATCCAAGGTCTATGCATAATTTTTGCATATCAAGCAGCCCATGGTGCTTGAAGTTGCATATATGTGCAGCAAAAATAATGGCTATCTGCCAAAGATTTTCTAAACTGCATGAGCAGGTTCACACAGAGAACATCAGCCTGCCTGACACTATCCAGAAAACCCCAGGAAGGGTGTTTGTAGCTCCAGAGTCTAGCTGTGTTGCCACAAATATTCATCTGTTGTTTCTATGTTCTTTCTCTCTTCTCCTTTGTTATTGAAATTGCAAAACAGACTTATACCCACTTCAGACAGCGGAACTCCTTCTGGAGATTTTCAGCAAGGTGTCTGGAAAAGGCGTGCAAGTAAAACAGGATATGTTACACTCAGATTGAGATTCTAAGAAAGTTGTTCTTAAAGGATACAACTTTGTAATTCTTCAGAGCAATTCTCAAATACTGTAGACACAGCCACCTATGGACACCTCAGTGAAAAACAAATCCTAAGCCTACAGTCACAACAACTCCACTTTCCATTATCACTGAAGAATTAACTCCTTTAGTTGTGCTGTTTAGATGCAAAAAAATGAAACCCAACCACAACAAATAGCTGGAGAAAGGCTACTTGACCTTTAACATTAATAAACTCATAAGTCATGAGAGGGAACAAACAAAGAGCTCTATGAGGTTTTATTTAGTGCTGTTTTTCAGAAGATAACTCTATTTTGACTTATTTTCTTGGTTTTGCAGTAGTATTCTTCTGCTAACACCACTCTTGGCAGATAACTTAGCTTAAGTATTTAGAGAATTAGTTGGCACCAGAAAAAGCTTGATAGTGTAGTTTAACAAGATGAAAGAGTTCACGGAGAGACATTAAACAAACTGCCCCAAGGACCAAATGTCCTGTGAGCAATGGTGGAAACAACAGCCTCTTGGAAAACAGTCAATATAGAAAGGAGAAGATGTGAAAGCAAGGGAGTTATCTATTTGAGAGTATTGAATCAGTGGAAGGAATGACTAGGGAAGGAGAAAACAAGAGGCAGAGAAGAGGAGATTACAGACAGATGCACCACATATGGGTTTAAACTCTGCTGAGGTATTTACCTGCACCCCTGGATTTCTAGGCAAATGACCAGTTCATTATTTCATTGCTGTGTTTCACTGTCAGCCAGCCAGAGCAGCTGCAGAACATGTGCCTGAGCAGTACTTGTGGGCAACCACTGCGAAGCAAAGCAGTTTACACATCCACACTCCTCCAGACACAGAAAGCAGATCCAAGAAATACACACTCCTCCAGAAACAGAAAGAAAACAAATACACATGGCACTGCTCAGAGATGGAGTACCTCACAGCAGCACTGGAAACTGAGTACTCTGGGAGATGAGTGTTAGGCTTTCACAATACATCATGGTAAAATAGGAAGCAGGGAGAGAATAGGAAAGAGAAACATGAACTTTCTCACAACAGGTCTAAGTTTTGATGTCAGAATGACCGGCTTCTTAAGTGAGACTTCAAAGGCCAATGGTTGGGGTGTAGTATGAGCAAACAGGAAAACTACAGGTCCTAAGGGATGAACAGACTTTCTTTACCCCGGTCTTCTAAGCAAACGACCACTGAACTAAATCTTCATACAGATGGCAAATGAACAGAGCCTTTGCTTCCCCACTAGGCAGACAACTTCGAAGGGGAAAATTAACCTTTCTCTACTACAGCAAATAAAGTATTACATCTGTTGTAAAAACTGTTCAATTAATTAAGAATGTTGCAAATTAGCACAACACAGAGAAATGTATGTCCAAATACAAGGAAGGCTGTGCTTATTTCTGGATAAGGCAGTGTTGCTAAATACTGTAATGATTAAAACTCAAGGAGAACCTAGAAAAATGTAATCTGTGCCAATACTTCTCCAGATGCCAACTTCTTTTCAGCAGCACTAAACTACTCCTGGAATGATAACTTTTCACTTCATAGAAAAAGCAGGATTTGGGAATCTTACAACTCAGAAGTTAGTTAGGATTTTTATTTGGAATCGAATGCTGGACCAGTTCCCTGCCTTGATTGCGGAGGGCAGGCCCTAGTAGCAGGTAGGGTAAGGCTCTTGTTCCCAATGTACAGGTAATACAGGTAAAATACTTCACTGTGAGACCATCCCACTTCTTATATAATGCTCCAGGGAAAAGGGGCCAAAAATGAAGAGAACATAATCTTCCCAGGGGAGAGAACTGATTAATCCCTAAATGAGAATCCTATCACAAGTAGATTGATGAAGCTCCCCTACAGAACTGGAGGTTGAAAATAATTCTTTGGAAATACTGCAATCCTCACCAACAGCACTTTTTCTTGAAATGTCTGGAATTTATTTGGAAGTTGAATTTCAAGCAGAACCACAAGTGGATTTGGCAAGCCACTGTGAGACTCACTGATAGTATCACACGTTGTTTTTACAGGGTTACTGCTCAGAAAATCTGAAATCTTAGTAACTGTTGGTATCTCTTGTGTCTTTTCAGACAAGTCCTTTTTAAGCTGAAATTTATCTTACCCTTTGCTTCCCTTAATCCTGACAAATAGTGGCTTCATTTGCAGCAATACCTACATTCATAGGGAGGGAGACACTTCCTAATGCAGATCAGTGAGCAGAAGGCCTTCTTTAGAGCCACAGCATCTCTGTGCAAGATGGATGGGACCTCTCTGCAGTGAGCAAATGAGTGTCAAAAGCAGACGTGTCACTAACCAGTTACTATGACTTACAAGACGAAAATAGATGTTTAAATGCTGTGAAGTGATAAAATGTCAAAAAGGGAGGCAGAATGAATGGCCTAAAATGGAGGGCTTGTTTGAGTGATCCAGTCCCAGAAAGTTCAGTCATGCTGTCCTGACAACACAAAATCCCTGCTAGATTCTCCCATTGATCATACGCTTTTTGTACTTGCCAACAGAAATGTATATTTAGTAACTCCCTGAAAGATTTACATCTATTACATTGACACAGAATACAAATGAGGCATTTTAAGTGGCATTTTATGGCTATGTTGTAAAACAAATTGCCACATCTGTTTGAATTCCTATTTTACCATACCCATCCTTCAATCTTCTTCAGCTTGTCTTTACTCTGAGGTCCTCCTCTTCCTCAAGCCTGTTTTATACCAACCAGAAGCTCATGTCTATTTTTCAACTTTCTTCTGTTGAATATGGGCACAGCAGCTCTGCCACTTGCCATACATTCCATTAAGTTGAGATATTGTTCCTGTAACACAACAGAGGAACAGCTCAGACACAGTTTTTTCACATAATGTCAGATTAATCAATCATTTTTTAAAACAGGCATAAAGTACAAGAGTACTCGAAATCCAGTGTATATGAAGTGCTTTCTTAGAAGGTACAATTCATCACACACCTTTGCCATGGCATAACTAATACTAATTTTGCCCTTGCACTTCAACAGTGCATCACTTCACATGCCTTGGTCTGTGCACATTGCTAAGATGTGTAGGCTGCTAAAATTCTTCATCCCTCCCCTTCAAAACAGACAAAAAATAGCCAAGTGAGAAACTATAAAAGCATCTGCCTATATTTCTGCTAAGATCATGCAGTAGTTAGAAATGGCACTAAAAGACCTGGTAAACCTCTGAAACTAAACATCTGACAGAATTAATAGTACAATGAGCAGGCATTGCCCAAGAGCAACTCCTCAGCAATTCCCACTTTCTCTCCTCTGACTTCTCCATCCTTCCCATTCCTGCCCTTCTCTTTCCAAGTTCAGTTCTCCTGTTAGACCTGGAATGCAACTGGGTGGAAAGAAGGTGTAAGCACCAGTCCAGAACAGAACAGCGATCAGGAGCAGTGTTTTCTGTCTTCCTAGAGATATCTGTTCTCTACTGAGCATTGCTGGTTCCAGCTGCCCACTCCCATGACTAAAGCTCCAAGCATTAATGCATAGGCCCTATATCCAAAAACTAAGCACCGTGAACAACACCCTCACCAGCACTATTCAGGGCATTAATGGATGCCATATTCACCATCAGCTTCTCCATAGCCTGTCTAGAGAATCAATAAGAAAGGCCTAATATTTTGCTTTTCAGGACATAAATGTCACCAATTCCATCTGACTCCTCTTCCACCTACAACTTTGCATTCGGTAACAAACGCTTTCCCCAGCCTGTGAACACAGCTAGAGATCTCAAGCTGTCTGAACAATATGCACATCTCATTATGTCCCACAGAAGAGGTTATTAATAACTACTAATAATATGAGTATTGATAATTCTAAAGATCATCTGCTTCAGTGACTTCGATGCCATCTTCCTCATCGAAACTGTGTACCTGAACTTCCTTCTTTCACCACTTAATGAACATTAGCTCTCCATCAGACTGTGTCTGGGAAACTCCCTGCACCCACACTAATTTCCCAGTGGCCTGAGTCAACATAAGCAATAATCTATTATAAACTGAAGTATGTAAAAAACCCCAGCTGCCACTTAAAACATGTAAACATGACTGTAATACATAACCAGCCTCTGAAAAGGGTTAGTTTTTGGTTTCAGCAACCTAAAGAGTAGTTTTAACCAAGGAAAACAATTTTCCAAGGACATCGGTCACATTTTTGAGCAAGCCACTCACTACCACAGATGAATTCACTTCTTGCAGCAAGGAACCCCGAGGTGCTCATAGATCCATGTGTCTTCTCTCACCTCCTGCAAACACCTTTCAGCCCTTTCAGTGAAATCTGTCGGTGTCATTTATGTGAACATGAAGGACATCTAGTGGATTCTTGCTTGCTCCCAGCAGAATGCACAGTTTCAGCCTCTGCTCCCCGATTTCTTATCCTTGCTCCTGAAAACCAGCACATGCTTCTGTTCTCTGAGGACAGGCAAGGAAGTGCAAAATGGCACAGATTTCACTCTTGCTGTTGTCAGCAGGGATGCACAGTTCCTCTCTGGCCCTCTGCATTCCCTCTGCAGAGCACGGCATCTTCTGCCCTTTGTCAGTCCCCTGACCCGTGTTACCTCCTCTCCACTCAGTCTCCCAGCACCGAGAAGCCTGGAACAGTCAATACCACAACCTGCACAAGATACTTAGTGAGAATATTGTGCATTTAACCTATTCTGAACTACCAGGGATTACAGCCATGTAGACTTGCACTCTCTGGACTCATCTACACTGTAACATTTTAGGAGTGTAATTCATGGGCAAAACCCTCTTAATTTTATCCTAGCTCAACACCTTAGCACAGAGATTACAGAGGGCCTAAACTTTCCACAAAAAACAACAGAAGGCTTTTGTAGCTAGGGAATCAAACTCGTATATATGGCTAAGCACAATTAAGTCTGCTGTGGAAAAAAACCCAAAGGCTTATTCAGATTGCCTTGTAAAAGCTTAAACATAAATATTTAATTCAGAATATTTTCTAAATTCACTTTCAAAACCCATCACTCACAGTATTTCAAAGGCTGAGGCACAGAGGTGTTTTATCTCTAAAAGAACAAGTAAACAAATGCAAGTTTCCCCCTGTTCATTTAGCTGAATATGTCAAAGCAAGAAGTTGCTAAAAAATTAGGAAATATGCAAATAACAACCATTCCAATAAATGGGTATTTCTCATGGTAGAGATATAAACTGAAAAGGAGGAAGGGCATTCTGTGTGTTGTTTCTATTGCAGTAAAAGCTGGGGTTTGTGCTGGAGTTAATGTCCCCTTCCCACAGGGCATCTCTGGTTGCCTGACTGCTACAGCGGGTGCCCTTCAGGTACTGGTGGGACACACTTGCTCTGCAGAACCTGCATTTTCCAAAGGTTTCCCCACCCAGCTCCATCTTTCCCAGCCCCTAGACAGCAGCCAGGTCCATACAAGCGAACCATGGGCAAATTGTGTGCACTTTCCCTCTGTTATCTTCATTGTGGCCAGCCCCATAGCAAGCCAAGGCTGCTGAGCCCAGCAAAACCAGCCACAGAAGCATCAAGGAATTCCTTGTCTCAGAACCCAGTGTTGACTGCAATGGGCATTATGATTTATTTGCTTAATCCCTCTGTACATCCATGTGAGAGCTTTGGATGGCCAAACTCTGCTGGTCCTTCAGCTGGTCTGCTGAGTGGACACAACCTCATCCCCACGGCCCCACGGGGCGAGCACTCGACACGTGCACAGCTCTGCACGCTGAGCCTGGCACCCAAGTGCTCCACAAAGGAGTGACTCACACCATGTTGAGAAGAGGCACAGTTTCCATTCCCAGCTACAAATATTTTTAGCTGCTCTAACAAACAGAACAACTTGTCAGGATGACCCAGGAAGAGTTTGAAGAAGAAAACACAATAGAATTTGTGGACAGAGACACACAATGAGGATGCCAGGACTCTAATGCAAAAAGCATCCTGTGCTGGAGCTGGGATGTGTGGATGTCTTCAGGCCCAGATACTGGATAACCTCAAGTCCAACACTTACATGTACTCACTTACCCTCTCTAGAGGATATTTCATTCACCTTGTGCATGAAATCAGGATATTTGTCATGTCTAAGAAAGACACAAAGGGGGTATCCAGAATTCATGACATCAATGATGGAAACACTATCAGCAACGTACTAAATTTTTAACGGTTTTTGAAACAGACTTTTGAGGTCTTTTAAAATATGATAGTTTTATTTTTTCAGACACCAAGATTTGTTATGTTCAAATTGTCTCTCTTCCTCACATGAGAGCAGGATTCAGTCCAAACAATTCCTCAGCAGAGCTGACCAATACAATCTTGGCTGTCCATCAGCTACTAAAGCTGTTCTACTTTTCTCCCTTTCAAATTTGAGGGAAATCCACGCTTGATTTTCTTAGTAAATGAAAAGTTCATCTATCTCACCTGAACGTCAACACAAGTGTTGCAAATTATTCTAAGGTGGGATGAGAAACTGTTTATGAATTAATCATTGTGTACTGCATTGGTAGAAACCTTAAAACTACATATTGAGTATTGGCTCCAGGAGTTACCAAACACTTCACAGAATTCTCCCAGACTAAAATTCTTCCTCAGCTTCCACAGCATCCTGACTAGGGCTATGACCTTTTTGTCACTGCCCTTACAGCTTAGCTTTCCACACCAATCTGGAGCAAGTTCTGCTGCTCAGAGTACATGTCCCCAAGCAGCACAAGCGGGATGTCACATGGCAGTTTGTGAGGAGCCATTCTGCTGTTTGCAGCACAGGGGAAGCAGACTGAAAGGGTTTATGGCTATTGTTAAAATAATATTCAAGTAGATTTCCAGAAACAGTAGAGGTGCAGTGACTGCAGTCTGAGAAATGCTCCTGGGAATTTGCACCACAGTGTCTAAACTTTCAAAGTAAGCAGCAAAGTCTGAGTTCTTTGATTTCTCATTGTTCAGGTGGAGACAAACAGAGAAGCTGAAGTGGGGGGTTAAGGTGGCTTCACATTTCTGAAGGTTGAACAGACCTGTCTCAGCCTCAGAACTGAGAATCCGAGAACACCAGGTTCACTGGAGATTTTGGGAATGTATATGGATGTGGGTACACAGATTTGGTGACTTGTGCTCTCTATGAGCAAACAGCTTTGGATATAAACACTGATCCAGAGTAACCATTAAATCCTACATGAATAGCAGGAGTAAAGTACATAAACACCATGAACCACTCCTGTACCCACGCATGTAGGAACTCTTTTGCCTTCTAAAGATGCCCTTTCCTCTGTGCTGTGCTTCCTCTAGACTATTCAGTTTTGCTACTTCTCAGCTAGAGAAGTCACTAACAGCAATAACAAAAGTCATGCAGAATACATTTAACAGCAAGGTACCATATCCTGTGGAAATTATTGCTTTGTATTAATATTTATTGTTTACCAACTGTATAATAGGAAGGCTAAATGGTCTACTTGAGTCATTTTGTGAGGATGCATTTACACTTAAAATGTTTAATAAAACATTTAGCTATCTGAATAATATATACACATTTTTAGACTAGCCCGTGGGCTGGTCTATAGAGGAATGTATCCTGTGTTATGCTGGTGTGTTTCAGTCACTGCTGTCATGCCATTCTCTCTCATAGACACACTCCCTCCAGCTTACCTACAGCAGAACTCAGTGGTCAGGATGCTCTGCAGGAGGAATTACATTGGAAAAGTGAGTGGTTTAAAATTCACACCTTGTCTTACGTTAGTACAGCTTTCCCAGGGCCCGGATCTGTAATTCTGCCTCACAGAAATTTTACAAACATGCTTCTACATACACACATACACATTGCTCTGAATTTATACAGAGCAACCTGCATCGTTGTCACGGAGCAGCTACGCTCTGGCCAGGGAAATTTAGGCTACTACGTGTGAAAAAGAGTCCTATTGTTTATCCAAAACCAAGGGTCACATCTGTGCCGACTGGCAGTTAGGCAGAGCCATCTGTCATTTTGGGGTATCCTAATGGGATTTGGCATCAGAAGATGAGGTTCTATAACCAGGTAAAGATCAAGGGACAAGAATGCCTCGAGGCCTCAATTACCCACAACTTCACATTGTGGTGCCTTCAGAAATCTGTTCTGGGAACCATGTTAAGTGCAATTCATTGATGTTTATGGTTCACATTTGCTGTTCCTGGAAGCAGAATAGCTTGTAAAATTAGCAGCTGTAGAAAAGGGGGAAAGCTGAGAAAAGGGGAAAAAAACACCCTTGAAAGAGTGGAATTTTGATTTTATTTCTTGATACTTCTGACTTTGACACAAATCCAATTTAACAACACTACCTTCAAAATGGTAGTGTTGAACTACCTTCAACACCTTTATTTCCAGGTGATCATTCTGTATTTACACCCTGTATAGGGTTCATTTTATACTCTGTGTACAGTGTGTAGACAGAACTCTAGAGACCCCTGCTTCTGAAACCTCTTATCTTTTAAAAATCTGAGTGCCCTCTATATTGGTAGACATTTTATGAGTTCCGAATTGGATATTTTGTGAAATCAAATAAATAAACAAACATATCACCACTGAGAATATACAATTCTGCTGAAAAAGGTGGATAACTTCCCACCCATTATTCAACAATAATCCAAAATGGATTATTCCAATTAGAAATGTGATTCTGTGGCCAAAGCACTGCACTGCCACAGATAGCTATTTGTACAAATTAGAGCTACGCAGTATCTTCTTCTTCCCAGAGAAGGTTTCAGTAATATTAGTAACGTATCATGCAATTTGGAGACAGGACAACTTGTATAAACTTCCAACATAGGTGTTATGAAAAAAGCTCTTTTAGGAAAGAATCCACTTTTTTTAGTCTACAGAAATAGAGATGCTATTAAAGTTTTAAGGAAAAAACAATCCCCAAACCCCTGCAAAACCAAATATTGTTCCTGACAGGAGATACCAAGTCTTCAGGCCTAAAATGTTTCTAATATCTTCTGGTTTAGAATAATTTGTGAATCCATTTCCATAAGGCTTTGCAACTCCCAGTGTAATGAAGACAATACTAGTAATGATGCCTCGAATATTTCCTTTGAGAACTGTTGAAGTTCCCAGTAGATGTAAAATCACTGCTCCACTTGATTGTCACGTGGTGTGAGGACAGACTGCTTGGGTGTCATTCACAACTGAGAAACCAAGTCAGGACACTTGGTTATGTACCTAATTTCCTCTGAATTATTTCTGTAACAATTGTAGTGTGGATAAATAGGGATTTACCCAGAAGTTTTCCACTCAGACCTTTGGTTAAATGCAGCTTTAAGAGGACAACAGCTAACAGGTTCCTAACATAACCTTCCCACACATGATTTTCCCCTTGGCTGCACGTTTGCTCCCTGCTAGAGCAGCTTTGTGGGGCCTCCCTGCCATCTCTGGCTCCCGTGGTGTCTCAGCCCTTCCACCAGCCAGACTTGCTGTTGTCTGGCCATCCCCTCTGCACCACTCTCAGGGAGGGCTTTCACCCTCCTGCTCAAGCCCAGCTCCAGAGAGGATCCCTCTGCTCAACTGGTTCCTGGAGAGCTGTTCAGGTAACTGCTCAGCCACTCCCTTTGCAGAGTGGTGCTCCCCAGGACAGCAGCTGGCAGGCCGCTGTGTGTGTGAAAGGAGGGTTGCAATGTTCTGAGGCATCCAGGTCACAAACCCAATGCCAACACGCTGCCCCTTTGGTGCTTGTGATGGCTCTTTTCCCAAGCCAAGCATCACAGGACACAAAGGTTGCCTGGAAACTGGACCAAACCGCAGGATGCTCAGGAGTATTGTTGCAGAGTGGCACTATCACAAGAAGGATGCAATTTCCATATTATGTTAAATAGCTCAGCTTTTTTGGTATGTAACTGGAACTACCTGTGCATGTTTTTACTAAGAAATAATTTTTTAAGGTATTGTCTTACCAAATTTTCAAGTAGCCAAAGGTCAAAAGTAGAAAAAAAGGTAATAGAATGGAAAAAGTCCAGGGAATAAAGAGTCTGGCTTTTAATACCTCCTGTTAATTCCATACAGCTATATTAAAAAAGAAAAATAAGTGCAATTGTGAGAGGAGCTTCTCTCTTTTCAAGACCACACTGGAGGAAATGCACATCAATAGATGCAAGTTACATTTTTATATACAGCTGCTTGAACAACAGATCTCACCAACAGAAATAATGGCCCTGGCTCTGTTAGAGAGGTGTCGTGTGTGGGACCTGCTGCCTCTCAGTGTGGTGGGACTTGTGCCCTCCCCCTGCCCACCCGGGCAGGGCAACAGCAGAGCCAGCCCCCACTGTAGCAGCAGAAAGGGGAAAGGATGTTCAGAATGGGAGGCTGGGAGAGCCCCGAGCTTATCTGCAGAACCCAAGCAGCCCACAGCCACTACCAGACAGAAAAGCAGGTTGTCAGCAAATACTATTTTCTGCCTTTGAACCTGGAAGAGAATGCAAGGGACTTGTGAATGTTGCAAAGAAAGAGGAGCATACATGTCCAGTGAAGCTTTTCTTCAGGATTTAAATACTCCTTTTTCCAAACTTAAGAAAGCTGCATTGTTCATGAAATTTAATGCTCTAACTTGGTCCATTTTCAGAAGGTAAATCCTAAAAAGCTCAGTGTGGCATTTTTAAACAACTGCCACCACAAATCTCCAGAATTTTGTGTTTCTAACCTTGCTTTTAAGTGCTTGCATGACTAATGAAGTGTGACATTGCTGAGATTTGCTAGCATTCTTTTCTGTAACATAAGTTCTAGCTGACAAAAATATTGCTAAATTTAGATACCTGCAGCAAACAAGAACCTTCAAAACAAAAGCAGGCTTAAGGATTAAAATTGGCTATGACATGTTTGTGCTCAACAGAGGCAAGTTCACATAACCCCTTGTCTGCTGCCCCACACGCAGAGTGGCGGGCTGGCTCAGAAAAGCAGTTTGCTGAGCACTGGCTATAAAAGCATTACTTAGTCTGAAATGCTGCTGTTCCAGCAGGTTGTGCCAGTGTGGCAGGTGGAGCCTGCTGGGTCTTTCAAATACAGATTCTTATTTTTTTTCAAATAAGTCATTAAATAGGGAAAAACAGACGGAAAAATACCTTCTCTGTAGGTAACAAACTGGTGCTAAGAAACATTGCTGGAACAACAGAGAAGTCTCATACCAGCATCTCCAAACCCTAAATGCATTCAGATACCATATTGCATTTTCCCTGTTTTCTACTGTCTATGTGTTCTTTAAATGGGTCAAATCCAGCTGAATCCTTGCTTGATTATCCTTATACATTTCCTCACATATCCCTGAAAGATTCAAACCACAGTTCAGTATTGGTCAATAACAGACAGACTGAATTCAATTGATGGCTTATTAGACAAATATAAAAGATCTGCAATGGGAGTTACCTAGTTATGCCCAGAAAAAAAAAGAAAGAGAAATCAGAAATCCTGCAGCTGAATTTCAAATGTCCAATTTCTCCTTTTATCTTCTATTTTCTTTTTTGCATTGTGCCAGACAACTACCTTAGATGCCACAAGAGAATGATATATAAACACCACTGCTTTCTAATACTTCTGCTGGTAGAATTAACCACGTTATTCAAATGTCAATTTACTGCAAAGATAAATTCTTTTAAATCAAAGTACCATCTGAAATTGAATTTTCAAGCCATTAACTTTACTAGGCTAGTCCTGCTGGCATATTGAATGTCTGCTAGGTATTCTCATAACAAGGTCACTTTTTCTAGTTCAAACTTTGTATTAAAGCACCCTAAAAAAACCAGTCAGCACATGCAACAGCAGAAATTAAAAGAAGCAGCCTAAATAATACAGCTGCTGTGGAAGAGCTGTCTTCTTTTTCTTCACAGTAAAATTCAACCTTTACTTTCTGGGAAAAAAAAGCCACCCAAAAGATGCTAGAACCTCTCTGTAGGAACAGTGAATGAAAACTTACATATTATGTTTCCTATTTATTTTCTTTGCAACTGTGTTCTTAGTCCTGGAGAGAACACTTCCTGCTCTAAGTACATATTTTGAATTCACTGTCAGATTTAAAAACATACAAATGAAATACCCAAACAGAACAGTGCTTCCAGAAGCATTTGTAGCCTCTTGTCCTGGAAAAAGGCAGAGCTGCAGCTCTGTGGGAAATTCCTGGCAGGTCTAATGGCTTTGTGCTCTCTGTACTCTAAATCTATGCACACTCCAACCACCTAAATAACTACACAGAAATCATCACTTTGGGGAAGTATTTCACCAACAAAACCACGGCTTTCCTCATAATCTCATTTTTCTTCTGGTGGCTGTAGGACTTGTGACACTATTTCAGTGTTTAATCAAGACATCTCCGGAGGTTTCAGAAATCAGCAACACTTTAGGAAGGAAATAAAAAAGAGAAAGCAGTGAGTTAGGGTTGCTCCCCACCACCCCATCTTCTTCCTCTTCCAGGGGAGTTAGGCACAGTCTGCCATCACCGGTCCCTCTGGAAGAAGACAGACCACAATCACTCGCTGCTGGCTTTTGTCTGCCATCCACCACGAGTCCCGAGCACGCAGTGCTCAGCTGGGCTCCCACGCCGTTTGCTGTCCCAGGAGAAGTGGGACTCAGCACTGCTGCCGCTCCTGCCATTAGCAGAGGGCTCCCAGCAGCAGTGCAGACAAAGGCAGATGCCGCTTCCTTCCCTCAGTACTGGGGCAAGGCGCGCTCACCCAAAGGCGGGCTGGAGATGCCAAGCGGGAGGATGGCCCCAGGCAATACATGCTGCCATCCAGGCTCTGGCTGTTCTAATGGCTCAAGAGCTGAGATTAACTCGTCTCTGGCTCAGCTCCCCCTTAGTATACAGCATATGGACACAAAGCAAGACACCTACTGCATAATCAGGCCTCTCAAAAGCGCAAGCAAAGTTCTCAGCAGTTCCTGTGATACCCGGTGTCATCAGAGACTTATGGCACTGTCGTGCCTGGAGCTTGAATACCAGTCAAATTCATCCTACTGCCTCTAGGAAAAAATGCCAGGGGTCAGGAAAGGGCAGTGAAAACGGGCGAACCACAGAGGAAGGTACGCTGTCCTCTAGTGCAGAGGAAGAGCAGAGATACACCAAAGAAAAGCAGGGCTAAAAATATCAAGAAGAGGGCAGAGGTGCTCACACGGTGCAGGCATACTGGGGCCACAGAAATGCATTTGCAGCTAGTTCTAACCTGCACTGATTGAAAGACAGGTACTTGTGTGGGGAGAGTTGAAAAAGATGTTTTATTTCCCAGCTCTCTGTACTTCTCCTCCCCCCCCACCCCCGACCCCAGTTTTGTTCCTGGCAAAAATAAATTAAATCTTGAAACAAGGGACAGAGAACAGGGGAAGAGAACAAAAATGGGAGTGGGGAGAGAGGTCTTTGAAAACCCAGTTTTTCACTGAGATTTTTAAAGCTTAGGAACACAGTTTTGAAAACATGTTTGCTTGGCTTTTAACTGAAAAGAACTCAGCCAGCTCAACTCTTAATTAGCTTCCAGATAAAGAGATTGTTAAATTACTGACAAGCAGAAGGCAGAATAACATAGTGTCATCAAAATAAATAAAATAACTATTGGAGAGAATTAACTGTACAGCTCTATCCTCCATAGCAAAACAGAGCAGAAACACCTAAACCATCGACCCAAGAGATGAGAACTGCAACCTCCTTTTGTGGGGATTGAGAACAAAAAGCAAAGCTGTAGATTCGGAGTCAGGGTTTGAAGCTTCCAACACTAAGATTAGTTTTGGAGCAACTGGGAGTGCAACACTGACAAGTCAATTAACAAACTAATAAAAAAGTTTTAAAATTTATATTTGTTAAAAATCCCCAGCCAGCCCAACCCTTCTAGGACCATTAAACTCGATCAGCTTAGAGTATGCACCTTGATAATATGGAAAGTAGTTCACTGAATCCAACTCTCAGACACTGGGCTCTGTTTAAGAATGGATTAATTCATGATTTATTTAAATTGATCTAAGATCAGATTACCACTGAAAAAGGTGGACCTGCACTCCTTCCACTCCCTGTGTTTTCTTGGTTGCTCCCTTGAAAAGGCTGCTCGGTGGGACCTGAACTGTTTGAAATCTTTCCTTTTACTTCATGGCTTAGATTTCACTCAGATCAGCCTCTTACCAATATTAGGATAAGAAAGGGAGGTGAAAGAGGAAGACGGGAGGGCTGAAATCTTCCTTTTAGTGGCAAAAGAAATGCAGAGATCCTTAAACCAATGCTGAAAAGGCACCTCACTTTTGGATAGGTGTTTATTGCAGGAAATGTTATGCGGGGTGCAGATATTGGCCATATCCACAGCATCAGTGGAAAGCACCCCTTGTTTGCTCCTTTGGATGGTTACTAATTTGTAAAGTCAAAGTGTATTTCTAAGAACTTACTTACTTGTTAGCAGGTCCTTCACCCACCCTCCTATTTGTCTGACTTTGTTTATAGAGACAAGGCCTGCCCAGATGAACACAGGCAGTCCTGGGATGTTCCCTCTGTTCATCTTCAGAGCGTCAATAGTCTGGGTTTGTTCCTGGGGACGCTGCTCTCAAGGAGTCAGGATTTCCGTGGCCACTTGTCCCAGTCAGTGAGGAAGGGTTATGAACTCCTCTCTGTGAAAGTTGAGTACACTAGCAAAATGCTCATTCTAACTGAAAAAGAAGATGCTTTTCATCTTTTATCTTTCATTTTCGTTGACGACATTCATGCCATAGTTCAGAAGACCAGCTTGTTCTTGGCTGAGACATAGTGCTTTTAATTTATAAATTATGTCTTCTTAGAAAAAGAAAAAAACACTGCATTCTGCCAGTCATATTGTCCTTGTTTTTTAATTACCAGCACCAAAGAGAAAAGGCTTTAATGCCTAGAAGAAATGTGCACATATTTTCTACCACAAAGAAATTCATCAATGTTTAGCACAAGGCATATAATTAATAGTTGTACTTTAAAATCCCAGCTAGGCTCATTGTAGTTGTTTGCCAAGAGATATATACACTAGCACTGCGATACAGAATGCATTTTTCCTATTGTTTCTGGTTTTCAGTAGGTAGCAAGACTGTGAATACAAACCAATGTGGCGATGGCACAGCATCACCAGAACAATTGGCTGTAGCAGCCCCTTCCTCTACAAAGATTCACTTCACACAGCAGTTACAGGTGAAAAAATGAAAGAAACAATTGTCTCAAGGCCGCCCACCCGCTCCTGAACAACTGCCTGCTGCTCTCTGCTTTCTGCTCTTTGTTCCCCACCTCGCTCTGCTTTTTTTTCAATCAGAACATAAGGATACTTTACAACTGCACTGAACAAACCCTTTCTTAGGTGCTGCTCCCAGATCTGACCCTTTATTTTTAAAGAGCTGATCATTGTCGTGGTAAATGGCTGTGGGATAAAATTTTCTCACTAAGTGACTTGTGCTCACTGGCAGAGAAACAAGGCTGATAAACCAAAAGATGCTGTGCATGCACGGCTTAAATGAAGGGCTCCAAGACACAAGGCATGGGGGGTTTAGCTGACATTAATGTCCCCTGCTGTGTCAGTGTCCCCCTTCCCCATCCGAGATCTCTGCCCTACTGCAAAAGCCGCTGAAAGCCCATATGCTTAATCCAGTCAGTCTGAAAGTTCCAGTTACACAAATGTTTCCTTTAACAGTGAGGGGTGCCAAAATTCACCTCTGCCTTGTCTGTCCCTCTGCCTACCTGCTTGTTCCCACCCCTAGAGATCTGCACTCTCATTTGTGTCGGTACAGCTGTGTGTGGAAGCTGAATAACAGAAACCTATTTGGTTAAGGCAAGGGGGGCCTTTGATTTTCATTTAAACCAAAGGGTGGGATCTTGCTAAGAAGTCAGGTGTGAGCAGGGATGACTGGGGCACAGGCAAACACTTCTCTGGCATAGCAGGAGCAGCAACTTTGAGCAGAGGCTTTGAGGTGATTTGGCAGGGACGGCCTCTACTGCCACAGTCACATCTGCCAGGTCTCACCTGACACTCTGCCAACTTCCGAGGAAATGGTACAGGTAAGGTCTGTTGGAAATTTGGCCTCTTATTTACAATCTGGCTCGCTGACCTTAATAATGCACAGAGATAGGTCTGAAGTGAGTTTTGTTAGCATTGACTGGCAGGGATTCTTTCTTCAAGCTGTGCTTGTTTCTTTCTGTTGATGCCACGCTGATGGCAAGCTGACCCATGCTGAAAGCCAGGAGGAGAATCCTTGTCTGCAAGCAACAGACATGGAGGAGAGAGCAGCTTACTAAACATGATACCATATCGGAGGAGTTCAGATGCAGCAAGTTCATTTTTCATGCTGTCACATCCATGGAGCCTTGTTCCTGTGCTTACACAACAGATTTGCCTGTACATCCCTGTGCCCATTCACTCATCCAGTTGTGCTTTGGTCAGGAAGTGGAGGTTTGAATTAGGAGCTCCCTATAGCCTCTGAAGCAACAAATCCCAGACATCACATGCAACTCGATTTTTCAGTACAGCTGCTTACATGAACTGCTTTAGACCACTGTAACTTGTGACAGACTAATGGCATTTGCCTGAAATACCCTCTGCCAGGAGCTGCTGTTGGTCCTGCAGGGAAGTGCGAAGTAGGTTTTGCTGACTCATTACCAGGGCTGACTTGCTACTTCACACGGGTGCAAATCAACTTGGAGCAGCCTTCAAGCAGCAAAACCCAAACTTACATTTAAGGACAGGCATGGGCAGGAAATGGTACAAACCCTTGGTATAGCTAAGCCTAAAAACAAAGCATATTGTTATTTTCAGAATATTGTTAATTCATAAATCAAACTTCAGAAATATGGCTTTGATCTTAGTATGTGCGTAGCTTGAAATGAAATTGGGATCTCCAGCTGTTTACAAATCTGCTAATTCAGGAAGCAGAAAAACTGAATCAATTATTTGTTTCCCTGTCTACTCCCAGCTGCATTTGCTTGCAACTTTTACAGAGCAGGGGCATTATTTTCTCCCCTGAAGTTTTACAGGACCAAAGAACCTCAGATGCACATGGCAACCCAAGGGTAATTGCCATACACATTAGAACATTACCAGCCCTATGTACTGGTCAGTATAAACACAATCCTCAAAACTTTTGTTGCCACCTGACAAACTGGTTCCCACTCTCGGCTAAGAGGTATTGCTTTTGTCCTCCAGAGCAGGCAGCTCTCAGCCACTGCTTTTCTTCAGAAATATAATAATAATGATAATAATAATAATAATAATAATAATAATAATAATCTTCTACTCTTGCCCTCAGTGATGATTGTCTGCTTTTTGTATTCAGTTCCAATTAGTTTTTAAAACAGGCAAGGCAAGTTTCAGCTGTGGAGTCAGTAATCCAGAGCTTATTAGCCTAAAGAAGAAAGTTCAAATTAAAGCAGTACTGGTTTTCTTTTTTGTAAATTAATTACATCCTGATTATCTGCCATTTTCATCTTTCTTAAAAAGTGGAGAGCTTGACTGTTAATCTTAATATTGGGAAATCTATCCAAAAGCACCTTGTCAAGTTGGTCAGAGCTGTCAGCTGTCAGTCTTGCTGAGGAACAATTCAGAGCTTCCGTAGAGATGAACATGCTGTACACATATCTATAAATAAAACCTTCTATTTCGTTTGTGGTGAGCTAGAATTATATATGCACCTACATACATCCAAGGCTATAAATAAAAATTAGTATCTTGTTCATGGAGCTGAGTTGGACTCAGATATGCTAATTGTCTCTCTCTCTGTTTTCACAAGTAAGTACATATTGTCAGTATACACTGTATATATAGTATATACAATATGATAGTATCCTGGATCTAGGACACCAGATTTCTAACCCAAAGCTTATGGCTCTTAGAGCTCAGCTGATGCTCATCTGCAAAGACCTCATCTCCTTATGGTCCCTTTCTAAGGGGAAGTAAGAAAGGATGGAGGGAGGACACCAGAGTAGAGAAGGTTCTCACCAAACCCAGATGTGAAAGACAAAATTCTCCTTAAAACATTTGCCATAACAGACTTTCACCTAGAATGAGAGGGAGGAATAACTGACCAGTCCTAGTAGGTAAGACATGACTATAGCACAGGATTCTGCTGAGCAGTGACTGAGCCAAACTGAGAACACGTGCAAGGCCAAGGTGTGCACACAGAGAAGTGCAGGGGGATGTGTGGCCGAAGGCCTGCAAAAAGGAGGCTGCAACAGTCCTCCTTCACATGATTGGCACCACATCAGGGGATGGTGAAAAAGGCAGAGAAAAGGCATGACATGACTCTTAGCTAGCATTTACTGCCCTCCCTAGTTCAACTCCAGCAGGTAACATACAGCACTCCAGCGTGACATACACTTGATGAATAGCATTGCTCAGACTGTTCATGTCATTTCAAGTTGCTCGATCAATGCAGCTCAAATTCCCATTGTAGTCCCCAGACAGGCAAAAATCCTCCACACAGACCTTCAGCCCTGAGTCAGCCTCAGCTACTGCGAGACATGGTTCTGGAACAGAGATTACCAGAGGCTAATGCACACCTAGGCATACGCTGTGCATCCTCACATAACAGATAATGATAGCTAACAGATAAATCAGAGACTAGACAGGCATAAAGATACACAGATACAGTTCAGATAACAGATGGGCATCATTAGACAACGGACACTAACAGACAACAGCTTTAATGGGAATGATGGGTAGGGGAAGATCAAGTGTATCTTTCCTCCGAGCTGACCCTCTAGTACCTCCTTCATTCCTTCCCATTAGTCTTCACATATTAAGAAAAAATGTCTTTCATTACTGGCTGCTGCTCCTGGGAGAGAAACCTTGGCTTTGGTGCTGGTTATTTTCTGTCTGTCCCTAAAACCAAAAGGACAGAGTGGACCCTGCTCTCAGCATCAGGATTACATAGTTGCAGAAGAGGTTTTAGGTAACTTTTGTTTCAAGCATTTTTCATTTATTTCTACAGAACCTCTTTCTGCAAGAGGCTTCTTGTTCTCATCAGGTTTGAATGATACTTAAGTTTATCTTTAATCTATTTTATTTCATAGGAGATGTAATAAATGTTAGCTTGTACCGTGGCCAGCAGGAGCCTCCAAACCATTAACCGAGAGTTACGGCAGACAGGGACTTGCGGAAGTTGCAGGAACCTGACATTTGCAGAAATCCAACCCTTAGATTTTAAGGAATTGCTTTGAACAACTTTAGGTAGACTTGTAAATGTTTCCCATTATACTGGCCAGAGTTAGTGTGGCTTTTAAAGTTCATTCACTCCATGTTACTACTACCTTCAGTAAACTATATTAATTTGGTTGAAATTACATACTCAATAGTTGCTTGCTAATAACCCAAGCAATAACCCATACATTATGCGGATTTTCACCAGCTCGTGATCTGTGACTATGAACATATTCAAAGTATTTACCTCAAATCTTATTAAACTGATAGCTTTGATGCTGTTTATTCAAGACACTGCTTTTAGAAAAGTCCTTAAGGAAATGTGTCTTGTACATAGAGCACCATGAAAGAGCAACACATTACCACAATCTGAACTATTGCTCATGCATTGTGCAATCTGGAACATAGCACAGCCAAGCCAGAATCACAGATGGTGTTTTACATGACAGCAGTCATGACTATTGGCCCTCGAGTCATTTGGAAAAAAACAAAATAAAACAACCCAACCCTCAACATCTACCAGGATCAGGTCATACTGGAGGAGACAGAAAAAGCAGCGTCACTGCCTTATAAACATTTGCTTTACACCCTAATAGGTAATTATGGCACAGCTGGTAGGAAAAATTTCAAACAAACAGTTAAAATAAATATCAAAATGAAGAATTAACTTAATCCGATCAACATTGCCTTCTCTGCACTACATCATGCCATTTTGATATGAGAAGGTCCTGAGGAAAAATACTATTTTGGCAGGTTTTAGGGACAAAGTCAGTCCTAAAATTCCCTCTTTGAGCATTTGCATGTATAGAGACTTTGGTAGCTTTCAAACAGTTTGTGGTGCAGGTTGTTTGTGAGAACAGGTCTTTTATGTCATAAAGGCAATCCAGACCCAAATCTAGGATGATATCCAAAATTAAAACTAGGCCTTGAACAAAATTCATAGACTGGCTAAGGAGCATCTCCTTAATGAAACAGGCATCTTCACAGAATTACCCAAGTTCAAAGCTCCTAGTTCAGGAGTGGCCATTTTGCTTTTGTTTTGCTCAGTATCTCAGGTTTGGAAATTTATCAAGCTCAAATAGATAATTGATTTGAGGAAGCATTAGATTTCAGGCCACCATATTGTGTGCGCTGCTCTCAAACCACTTGTAGCAAATATATCCAGAGTTTCAGACACTCTGTGCATCCAAACCTAGAGCCAAGTCCCTGCAAGGATGCCCTGAACACACCCTTACTTGCACAGGTGAGGCAAAATCCTGTATCCGTGTTAAAAAGGCCAAAGTGAGTACCTTTCTACCCAAGTGCCAGAGACTTTCCCAATTTATCCAAAGTAGTTGCCCAGACAAAAGGAGTCCATGTAGTGGTTTAACAGCATAGCACAGAAGACAGTTCTATATCCATCCTTGCCTCTGCCTGTGAATGCCCCCAGAAAAATCCCCTAGGTTCAACTCCATGGAATGCAAATGAGATAGGATGGTGTTTCTAAGCAGTCCTTATGCCTGACACTTAGGAAAAATATCTACAATGCAAAGCACGTCATACTGCTAGTGGGAATTACAGGAGGAGAGAGAACATTTTCTAAGACATCTGCAGGGAATATTTTATGAATTGAAGTGTGTTTTCTCTTAGGGGACAGTTTCATTGCTTCACTTGATTATCTCTGATATTTTAACAACCATTTTTTAAATGGTTTTCAAAAGAATGAAATTTAGAATCAAGAGGACATGCAATCCCCAAGGAGATCAGCGTTTTGCTTAGGTAGCCACCCATAACATTGGGGCATCTCAAACAGAAGTGGGAAAAATAAAGGAGTCTATGCAAAAATTAGAGACTGAAAAATCAAAATGGTAAAAAAATACCAGTGTAAGTTTCTTATTTGTTGAATTGAAAATTGTTCTGAGAAACTCAAGATAAGTAATAAAAAAGTAAAAGGGTCATTAAGATAATTCTCATAATACTCCCCTTCAGATCACACTGCCCATTACAGTGCAACCCAGCATAACTGGACTACACCCAGCAGAAGCAGCCCCATTTCCCTGCAGATACTACTCTCCAAAAAGCCAAAAGTGGAGGCCAGAACCCACTCACTCCCTGACCAGACTGCAAGACTTGTCACTGCCACACTGGCACTGGTGTGCTAAAATCTATTGGGTTTGTTACACTTGCTAAGGTGCACGACTGAGGTAATGCCAAGTAAACAGAGGAGCAGTAGCTCAAAACAGAGAGGCTGCTGATCATTTATAATTTCCTTTCACCTCTCCAGGTTTTTCACTGTGGCTGCTGAAAGCTGTTCTAACACAGACAAGGTCCAGGCATTCTGGACACTGTGCTCTGCAGGTCTCCATGAACTTATCCAGCCACAACCAAATCCTGTCAACAGCCTCACTCTCACATTCACCCCGTTAACAGGCAGAGAAACTGCAGTGCCTGGACACACAACGAGAAATAATAGACAGCAGCTGGAAACCTACTGCCTAAAAAAAGTGTGCACTGGGTGGATCACTCCTCACATTGCTTCCAAGTGTCTTTTAATGACAACTTGAGAGAAAACACCAAAACACTGCAGTCTGACATGGCTTCTTGATACACATGGAATTAAGAGACAAAAGGTTCAGGTCATCTGATGAGGTGGGTGAGGACCCATCCAAACCAGCCAAAGAGCAGGACAGGAAGGTTCCCAAAAAGGGGTCCTTTTCCATCACTCACAGTATGGTCCTGTAGCTGCTGGTCAAGGCACAAGCCCTCTTGTCCCAAGGCCACAAGTATCCTCTTCTCTTACTGCCTAATCTGCCTTTAACTCCTCCTGTTGTTTCCTTACCAATCAGATCTGTGTAGGTTTCCAGGAAAGAAACAATCTAAACCCAAATGCTTCCTAGGGCAAATCCAGCTTTCCCAGCTTACTGGAACCCATGTTGTGCCCCAGTGAAGGGCTGGAGAGCCTGGCTGCTCTGCCCTGCCTGCTGCTGTCCTCACTTGGAATGACAATCAAACTGTTTCTGCTGACTCCCACTCCTAACCATTTGTAGCAGACAGAATGAGAGCAAGAAAGGGATTCCACTGAGCAAAGAAACCAGGAGGGCACAGGCGTGGGCAAAGCAGCCGAGGAGCAGAAGGCAGCATTTGTTTTGACTGATGCAATCTGACAAAAGCCAAGTAACGTGTCCATTTGCACAGCTGCATTTTGCTGTAGATGTGGCATGGACCACACAAAGGATATTTAATGTAACAAATCGGTAATACAGAAAGGCGGGTTTTTTCCAGTTTCACACATAAAAATTTAACACATATCTATTTCAAAGAGATTCACACCACCCTTTTAGGCAAACCGTTTTTTTTAGAATTAAACATATGAGGGGTTTTATTGTGCAAATAGCACGGGTTCATGTGGGATCAAGCTGTGAACAGTGACAGCACCAGTTGTTGGGCTTTAGAGAGTGTAGTGGTTGAAACCTGGGTTAGTAAGCCACAAAAGTTAAAGAAACGCCTGTCCACAGCTGGTTCAGTTTCCCAGAAATGTGCACTGCATGGTCAGGGGAGGGAGGCTTAGGGAGAAGTAAGCAGCTCCAGTGTTAGCCTTCACTGCTTTTGGTCCCCTGGGAAATGCAAATCACCATCTGGTTACCTTTTTGATGAAGGAAGGGTTAAAAACCAGGTGTAACTGGAAAGAAAATTTCAGCTTCACTGAAGAGACACAGCAAAAATAATAAAAAAAAAAAAGCACAAACCTAGCTGCACAAAGCCATCTGGGACTGTCGTTACATATGGGCCTGAAGTGGAATTGCACCTCGCCAACAGAGCTGGGGCAACTCTTAACTGGGGCACAGGGAAACTGGGCTGCCTGCACAAGAGCACTCCCAGTACCAACACAGCCACGACCAGGCTCTGACCTAGGTTGCCACAAGGATTCAAATTCACTGAGTATTAAAGCAGAGAAATGCTAGAACCTCTTAACTAGGCAGTTTGTTTCTCCTCCCCCCTACCGAGGACTGTCAGACCGTACTTTCCTGCTTAACAGGTGAGTAATTACTTTTCAAATTTACAGCAAGCTGTTGATTGAAAATATATAATTTTGAAATTATGATTATGGCAAACTTACATTATGATATTGTATGATTCAATCTGCCATTATTTTTCAACAGCAAAATATTTTGATTGAACGAATCCATTTCCTTAATCTTCAAAACAGGACAGTTGAAATAGCAATTTCCCAAGAACAGCAGAAGCATAAAATATCCTCTGGCAGCTTATCTGCGGGCTTTAATGCATGGACTGCTAGAGCACTACCAGGGTGGGCTGTTTTCCATGCACACTGTGCCTTATTGTATGTGCTGCTGGTCCTAATTGCTTTAGGACCTAATTGCTGTGACACTATTGAACCCAAGACAGCAGTGTTTTGTTGTGTTTTATCGTGGCTTTTGTTGTTGCTCTTGTTGTTGTTGTTTTAAATTAAAGAAATAAACAGACACCCCTCCCACGCCCCAACACCACACAGGAAGCAACCCTTAGACCACGGCTGCACTGTGCTAATCCAGCAACAAAAGTGTGGCAAGGGGAGGCAACCGACTCTTCAGCCACCTTACACACTGCTCCTCCTCCCCAGGGATGGCAGGGTGCACTGCGGCACTGCTCACTTATTTCTCTATAAGAAGAGGCATAAAATTTGCATCATAGACAAATTAGAGGGTCCCCAGCCACCTCTCCCTGCAGTTTCCTCCCATTCACATGTTTTCTGAGCATGATTCCAGTCTCCAGGTCCTAAACATCCTAGGAATAAATGTAGGCTGCTTTGCTGTAGGACAGCAAGCACTTGGTCTCAGACTATAAAGGAGACAGGCCTGAAAAAGGTACCTGGGCGTGTGTCCAGCCATTGGGCTGGCCCTGTACAGGAGAGATCACCCAGCAGGGCCAGGATTCACAACAGCCACAGTTTTGTCTGCACTAAAGCCAACATATTCTTTCCTAAAAATTGATGTGTCCCATAAAGTCCTGATGAACCACTCTGCCACTGAAAGGTGTATTTCTAAAATACACAGGATGTTTAAAATGCACAGGATGTTTTCTAATATAGTTTTCCCTTTTTTGGTCAAACTGAAAATGCAAGGAGGCCTAGCTGCAAGAGAGTATGATGGCAAATGCTGTTAGGTTAAAAATTTACCACGTTCTACATTCTTCTCGCATGAAGAGGACAGCATCAATTACCTTTGCAATGAGCAAAAATGTACAAACAGACTATATTCTCCTGGGCTGAGGCTTTGTACATACAGTCAGCTAGACATAGAAGATAGTTTGGAGCCTCAAAATGTATTCCAACTGAATTCCAGCTCCTCTGCTATGTTGACATTTTCCTGTGACAGGTCTTTTTTGCACAGCACAGTAAGCTTTGCTTGGAAAAATTAAATTATTAGCTTGTGTACAACTTGCTCAGATGATATGATATCTGCCCTTTCAAAAATGTATCTTAATTAGTTAAGACAACAGGCATTTTCCAGAACTGGCCTGTCGGAAAACATATCCTAGCATAAGAGAATCTTAAGGGTGATTTCACTCTACCGAGCTTTAGTGAGACTATATTTCACCATCTACATGCAAGTCTTTACCTTCTTGAGGGCTGATACAGCTTATCTTCAGGTCACTGAATATCATGAGACATCATTCTTAGAGCTTTAGTAATTTTTATTGTTTAAATATTTAAACAACAAAACCTCCGGGGATGCAGAATTGCAGTAGAGTACCTACCAGAAATTTAAGGTGGAATTCATGACAGATATGTTTTAATTGTTCTTCTTTGGTGTCCCCTGTTCTCTGTCTTCCTGGAACAGCATTATTTACTGAGATAAATCCCAATAAATTTAAACATACTATTATGATCAAATAGAGGGATCACAGCACAAAAGTTTATGCTTTCTAGCACCACCAGAGCAAAAAGCCAATGAAGACAACCTTACAAACCCAACCAAGCAAAACTGTTCAAACGGAGCAGGGACCATGAACCCTGCAATGCCTTTATTGTGCCAATACAGCTCTCAGTACCGGTCACAGACAGGATGGTAACGTGCTCTTCTGTTTAAGCTTCTCTTTTTGAAATTAACCTGAATGTCTGGTTTGTTTGCTTTACAATAATTGCTTTGGGGACAGTCAGAATTATTGATGTAGTCTTCACTGTATTACACTTATTTAGTAATAAAGGACATACTAAAATCTGGTTTAAGGTAGCAAGAGTTGTACTCATGCAGCTGCAATGCCAGCAGCATTAAACACCTGGAGCTGGTACCCACTAACACAACAAAGAAATGCAATCCTCTGAAATCCAGCACAGTGTGACGCNGGAGGGGGAGGGGCAGGTTGGGGGTGTTTCTGCTAACTAGGAGAAAGGAAGCTGGACAGCAGACACTCCATTATGAGCATTTCCTGGGAGTAAACTAACCCAGACAAGCTATAGCTCCAAAATGATCAGCGTTAGTATCAAGCACTTCTACACTACATGCTACTCACACATTTTTTGTCCACTCAACTCATACAAACTGCAAGTGTTGCAGTGTTAATAAGCCATTTGCTGTTCCTATTCCCTCTGTGCAGTAAATTGCTGACCATTACTCATTCTGTAAGTCTGTTACAAGCAAGACAAAAGACACACATGTGAAATGTTCAAAAATAATGCAAACAAGAATTTAACTGCTGTGAAAGGCTACTACTTATAGACACTTTGCAGGACTGGCTGAATTGGTCTTGGGTTCCAGATGTGTGTGACACAATTCTATTTGCAAGCAGTGCCCAGAAGGTCTGAGCAGCAGCAGCAGCTCTCAGAATATCTGACTTTTGCAAAGAACGAATAGGAAATGTAGGGTAATCAGGAAAATGGACACGAGGAATCATTTGAGCCTAAGCTACAAAACCTGGGAGACCGTCTAATGCCAGTTATCGCTGACTGCATGAGCTCATTAGCCTCCACAAGGCTCATATGGCCAAGAAAACAACATAAATATTGCAGGTATCACAAATTTGATTTTCATACCAGCCTAGCCAAGCCTTCTCTCTCTTACATGCACACATGGAGGCAACTTGAAGGTGTATCACATTTGAGGGGACTCAGCTTGGTCTGTTGATGTCAGAACAGGGACTACATAGGCAGGAGCTAAAATCAACACTCCACTCCTGAGCAGTGCACCCACAGAGACTCTGGAACCATCTGTAGCCTGTGCACAAGCCAGCCTTACCCTTGACAAGACATCAGGGTGGAGGGAGCCTGTTTCTCTTGTTTCTCCTACATCCCTTCCTTTTGCTTTGTAAAAGGACTGAAGACTTGGTCCTTAGTAAGTATAGAATAAGTATTCTCCACAACCTCTCCCACTACTAAATGTCTTACTTTTATTTTACCAATCTTGTTTGGCAGTAAACCTGTAAGTCAGCAGGATTTATTATCTGCAGATTTCCAGGAGCCATGAGGAATGCAGGAATATGCACTGTCATTCCTTGTCCTGAAGCCCCCTTCCATTGCTGAATGACAGGTTCCTTCTAAGTGCCTCTATATTGCTGTGGGGCACTTCACAGAGAGAGCACTAAGTGTAATCATACACCTGGATGGGTAATGATATAACTGTTGCAGTAATTTTTCTTTCCCTTAAGTTGTTATTTTTTATTCTCCTTCCCCGGGAAACAGAGAGAGGTTGTTAAAAGCTCTTGAGCACAGTCATACAGTAACTGTAATGGTAACAGACCACAGAACTCAAGCATTCACATCAGAAAATACCACAGCATACTCTGGAGGGGGAAACAGTCTATTTTTTCCTCAAGAAAATACTTTCTATAATAAATATATCTGGACAGTTTACAAAGTCCTCAGAGGCTAACCAGTTAGCTGTAACAAGTTCTATACCTGACACATTTTTCTTCAGGGTAACTTGCTTCATTCAGAGTTTTAATGTTTAAATAAACTGCTGCCCAAATCAATAATCTACGAAATCATTCACTCTGGGAGAGTCCTTCAATCCTTCCCCCCTGTTTTAAGTCAATTTATATGCTAAGCTATAGCTACCTCCGGCTGCATTTCATTACCTTCCCACTCCATCTTGCAGCAGCCACTCTGTAGTTTTGGCTACTATGTTCTCAGCAAGGAGGTCCACAATATTTTATTTTGTGCCAACTTGTCTCAGACAGCTGAGAAGCCCTTCTGTCTTGTCTCAGGGTTTTAGATCACTGCTGTATTCCAGCAGAGATGGTGAAATCTGAGGCCAAACAGCTGGAACGTATCCGCTAGTCTTTCCTAGTGACAGTAACTGAAGAGGTATCATTGCTGTTGGCTTTGATAATCTTAGATAAAGCAGGTGTGAGAGGAAACAAACCTAGGCTGTATTGATCCGATCCTATCTTATTTCCTTCCCAGCACCAAGGTTGTAGACAGCTGCTCTCCTACTCTGACATTTTTTAAAGATACTTATAATGTCTATTAACAAAATAGTTTTCCAAAGACTTCACAGAACAGTACAAAAAATCTTGTACCTTCAATGATATGTAGTCCTAAGCCAGCAAAATATTTAAGTATTTTAAATGAAGCTGGTGGGTATTACTGTGCTAACAGAGATGGGACCACTCCTACACTTAAATCCTCTTCCATAAATGCAAGGATTCCTTCTGTGGTCAAGGGGACTCTCTTGAGCAGCAGCAGATGTATATCATATCCAATTTCCACATCCTTCCCAGGCACACAGCATCACAATATCCAGAGGTCCCATTAGAAGCTTGGCCTAACATGAGGACATGGAGGTTACAGAATGTGCTTCACCTCAAACCATGCAAAATTGGCAGTGGCTGTACAGGTGAACAGTCTGGATGGGATCAATTTCAAGCCTTGCCTTTTGCCTCCTCACCCCACGGCCATCGAGCCTGTTTTCCTGTTGCCTGGAAACAGCAGAGTTGCCAAAGGGAGAGGCAGTAGCCAGGAAGTGCCTGCCCTTAATGCTCCACAGAGCCTCAGGCTGCCATTCACTTATCTGAGATTCTCAGCTGTCAATATGAACATTCAGAGGTACGTGACAGCAATGCTGTACCTCTTGGAGCATGCCCTGCACGCTCTGAAGACCCTACTCTGCAGCACAGGTTCCTGGTGGAACCTACAGGAAGAAACAAGCCTGTACCACAAAACAGGAGATGGAGAGAAGAGATCCTACTATTTTAACACTGCTTATTAGTGAATAGTTACAGACATGCTACCCTCCATCTTTTTCAAATGCATGAAGACCTCCCTTTAAAGCCTTAATTGAAAAAGTAGGAAGAAAAATAAAATTACTTTGGGAAAGTTTTTCCATTTATGCCTCCCCTTCTCTATAGAAATAGGGTTGCATTTCTCTGTAGATGAACAGGGATCATTAAAAGGAAGGGAAACAGATTTCCCTCAGGCTCACTTCTAAATACACTGCTAGCCTACCTTAAGTAATGGCCCTCATTTACCAAACTGCTGAGGGCCTGGCTGTTCCCACTGATTTCAGCTGACTCCGTGGGAACTGCTGCATACACTGAAAGGCCCTTACTCATCACGTACAAGTTTGAGGTTCCTGCTTCTGAAAACCTGCAAAAATCCTGAAAATTAGTGAGCAATACCTTACATTAATTTTTCAAATTTCTCTGGAAACAGAGCAATGGTTGAAATACTCAGAGCCACAACACCAAACATGTGCCTGTGAGCCCCAGATGAGCAGTGGAGGGCCGCCCCTCCTGCTTCTTCCATCTCCACCAGCTGTTCGTGTGCACAGACCAGCCTTGGAGCTGCAGCAAGAGCTGCAAATGTGCAGAGATGCTTCTTCTGGTCTTTATCTCTGAGGATGACAGGCAGGTCTGGGTTTCCTCTCTCTCTCCTTTTTTCCACCAATACAAGATGGAGAGCAGCATGCTTCTATTTGCAGAAAACCCTTGTACTTAACTACATAAACTCAAGAAGCGAGTGTTTGGAAAAAGTACAAATTACATGAAAAAATGAAGCAAATATAAAAACTCCCCAGACCAAGGAAACATCCAGAAACTACTCATTTGCTGCTGCTCACTGTTCTGATACTACAAACTTGGAGATATGAGAAAAAAGAAAAGAGAGAGAGAGGTCTTTAGAATATTTTTTCCCCAAGAAAGCCTTCAGCCCTTTTTATTTTATTTCTACTTTGGGAGAATGAATTATCTAGACTTGATTCTACCTGTCAATCAC
The DNA here is from genome assembly GCA_013397865.1 of Struthidea cinerea. Taxonomy (NCBI): domain Eukaryota; kingdom Metazoa; phylum Chordata; class Aves; order Passeriformes; family Corcoracidae; genus Struthidea; species Struthidea cinerea. Next base: position 1,806,134 of record VZTI01001175.1, on the reverse strand, counting down.
TGTGGACAGTAGCCTTCCCTGGCAGCCCAGTCATTAGGACTAGTTAATACATTCCCTCTCCTCTGCCATCTTACCCCAGAAAAGCTCCCTGCTAATGAGTTCCGTACCAGGGCATGATGAGGCCACCTCAAAGGAAAATACCGGAGAAGAACACTGGCCAGAAATATATCAGAAATTTTTGCTTCGCCCATGGCTGTAAAAATGGATTTTTACTGCCAAAGAAGCAAATTAAAAACACCTTTAAAAGCCAACTGAAAAATATTAGAACTTTCTACATTTGGGAGAAAAAAATCCAATAGAACCAAACAAGGACCTTCTTACAGATTTGCCCAGATTACCAGGAAAGCTGTGGAAGAATGTTAAAGAAAACATCACAAAGACCCAGGAAGATTCTGTATCCAAAATGCTGTCATCCCAGAATAAACCTGTCAGTTTGCTACATATCCAGGTGGTGTTTTCCTGTAGCTTTTAAGATATTTAACATGCAGTTCTACCCTTGAGATGTGACACTGTGAAGATGGTACCTTCTTACTCAACAGATCATCTCTGCATGGATTTTCAGTCTCATCTCTCCTTACGTTAGGATTTCATCTGCCTTTCATCATTACTGTGCTACAGGTTCAAGATGATTCTGAGGGAGTTATCTATATCCTTAGGTTCGCATGCCACTAGAGAACAATCCTGTGCTACAGCATCTCAGGAACTGCTCAGGGACCCAGTCCCTGTTCAGTCAGAGGCTCCCATTGGCCACACAGCACAGCAGAGCAAAAAGGCACTGCCAGCACTGCCAAGTTCAGGTCCTTGGAGCAGCTGTGCAGCCTCATGGGCTTCAAACTCTGACACCACTTACACCTGTGAAACCTCTTAGAAAGTCACAGGGTGGCACAGGTAGAAAAGAGAGCAGCATTTGCACTGCAAAAACATTTCATGCATGAACCAAGCAGCAGCTCCTTTCAGAAGGTCAATTCTTCTGCAAAACCCAGGGTCTTACAGAAAGCTTTTTCATCAAGTTTAAGGACTCAAGTGGCAAAATACATGCAAAAACTTATATAGGCAAGAATGTAGGCCTCACTGAAGTTTCTTTTGCAAAACTACTTCGCAGTGGAACAGTTCAAAGTAAGTCAACATCACCACAGTGTGTATTTTCAGAGAGAAAGGGAAAAAACAAACAGATTTAACACTTCTGTATGGAGTTGCAGGGTTTGCTATACTGAAGCAGACAAATCATCCAGTTTCATTCCCTATTTCTGGAAGCAGCCTGCATGGCATGGTTTGAACAGAGGCAGAAAACAAAGCACTCCCTTGTGCTGTATTGAGCCATTTGTGCTACACCTTATCCTGGGAGAACACCTTCTCTTGGACCCTTCAGGTTATCTGACAAAACCTCACAGCCTCATGTTTTGCAGTCCAAGTCACCATAATTTGATCTGAAACTAGGCTCAGAAAGTAAACTCAGAAGAGGGACTCTTGAACTATTATTTGTCGAAGGAGAGAACATTTTTAATCAAACAGATATTTGCACTTTTTTCTTTAAAAAGATAGTATAAAGCAAGAGATCAAAACATCAACAGAGCCAAGTGTTCTGCTTTTTGTCTTCTTGCTCAGCATACTTTGTAATAGCACTTGCACTTGAATTTAGAGTCTGCTCACATAATCTAACACTCACTGAGATGGAGAGGAAGGCAGAAAGACGAGGACAGAGAGTGTGAGAGTCCATCTGAAACCAGAGCAGCATAAGTACACATACATGTATCAGTCTGTATTTTCTAGCATGCTTCTTACTGAGCTTAACTCATCATCACCATGCACAGCTAATCAGAAAAATGTCTTTGTACTTCCTACAGTATAGAGGGATGGTAAAAATTATTTTCTCAGGAATATAAAGTGTCAACAGAAGACAGGATATGAAAAAAAAAAAGCAAGGAACACAAAAATAAACTACACTGTGTGGTTGTTTGACATGTTATGTGCCACTTTAAATCATTCAGAGTTTTTTTAGGTTTAAGGGAGAGTATTTTAGGACCAATATTCCAAAAGCTACCAAGTTACTACACAGTGCTGGATTGGACTTTGGAAGTGAGTGCAATACAAAAAGAACGTGGGATTGAGAATAGATATAGCAAATCTCAGTTTCCTCTGTTTTGTTGTTTACTGAGAAGTCAGCAGGAAGAGAATTATTTTAAATAATTTGCAAGCCCTTTACATTTCAACTTTTAGAAGTCCCCAGAGAGCAGACAAGCATCAGTATCCCTGCAGCTTGAGCATGTATATCTGTGCATAAGGAGCAATCTTTTCAGGTTCAGAAGGTTTTGAAGTTGAGACTCCCTTAAAATGCTTCAAATACAAGACACAAGTCAGTACCCATAGTTGGAGACTCCTCAAGTGGTTCGTTTCTCCCTTGATTCAGAGGATTATGAATGTGATTTGTTACTGACACAGTTTCCAGGATCAGCGAACAGAATCTGGCATGTCCATGTGTGTGCCTGCTAACCTGTGCAAGGACTGACAGGAGAACTGATACAGGCCCACCTAAAGAAAACTGCTGAAGAAGCCCAAAGAGCCCTCTGAAAGGCTGTACACCTGAGTTCATTTCTCATAATTTAGGGACCACATTATTCCAGCAGCTGGCAACAGAACAACTGAATATTCACAGCTGTATAATATCTGGGTATAAACAAAGCTTTTTAATGGGGAAAAGTAATTTTACATGAGCACGTATGATTTTTCCAGTACAATGCACAAACACCATGGTGGTTTTTGACACAGGCACTACCCAGACAGAATGAGAAGATAAAGAGAGATGCAGAGAGCACAAATGTCTCTGGGGTCTGGATTTTCACATATTAGGTCACTGGTGAAACAATGGAACAAGACCCAGATCCTTGGGAATCTTCTGCAAGGCCTTTTCCTTTTGTCACTGTAGCTGAGAAAAAACCTGTTAGTATTTCTAACAGGCATAATGATGGGATTCCACAGAAGAATATTTCATGGCTGGAAACCAGCTCACAGCAGCCTTTCTGTTTCTTATTTTAATGTGTCATCTGTTGAGAACAAAGAGAACCATCATGATATTAAAGCAATTTCTCTTTGACCCGTAGTGATCTCTAATTCACTGGACTCTGTAATTTGCTTTGTATTGGGGGTTAAGTATAGCTGCTGTAGCTGAGGACTGAAGGATGGCATTCTATTACTCTGCTGTGTATGTCTCTCTCTGCAATGCATATATCCCATTTCTTACTAGAATGTACAGAGAAAGGAAGTTCAGAATGCATATTCATATTAGGATGTGCTCATGCTCTGGAGATGAATTTAATATAAAGCCAAAAAGTAATATTAGCTTTGTCACACAATTCATTCTTGAGGAACAACACTTTCATTTGAATAGGATCATTCTGCTAGCCAAAGATGGGTTTGTATTTCTGTTGAAACCACGTTCCTACTGTGAACAAAACAAATTGCATAACAGCTTTTTGTAACACCCAAATTGCATTGAAAACATATAACAGGGCAACTCTTGCTCTCTGACACTGCACTGATGCAGTAGATACAATGGAGATGTGCCTATCAACGTATAACTACATTATAAATGCCTTCAATATATTTCCCAAACTAATTGGTTTGTCATCTAATTGCTCTTTACAAAGTAGAGCTGACAGGACCAACAGTGGCCTCATCCTTTCATTCACTTTTTGGAAAACATTCGGAACTCAGGTCTCGGTGTACCAGGTTAGACAATGCAGACTGATGAGGCAGAAAAGCCTGAAAAGACAGCCTTCTTCCCGAGACAGGACATCAGAGGCCTCTGTGTAGGATGTCTTTCATGGTAAAAGGCTTTCTCAGGGAATGCACAGCCCCTTGCTGCCCTACAGAAATAGCTCTGGTGGAACAAAAGTATCTTCAATTCAAGCAGTGTGAGAGCAGATTCTAACTGAAGGTGCAATCTTCAAAATCACAGAAAAACCAGCAGAAAAGATCTTCCAGAGTAATACCTAAGATCAGACCTGCTGCTCCACAACATTTTGGCTCTAGGTTCAGGATATCCCCTCCAAAAGAATTCTTTGCAGTGCCAGCCAGAGACACAGATGTCAATAGCTAAGGAGGGTCCTGCACAACAGACAAGTTTTCCGGCTTTGTTGAATAGTCCCAATTGTCCAGCAGAAAAAGCAGCATGTGCCATGGAACACTACCTTTTAAAAGTACAGAAATGTGGATATAGTCATGGAATTCGTGGCAAAACTGAGGATTTTGAAGTGCATTTTCGGCAGAAATCCTCTCTTCCTGAATGCACTAATCCAGCGAGCAGTGAATTGCCCATCAGTTACTATGCAATTTCTCAGGACATTTTAAGAAGACTTGAAGGTGGTTCAACCTAAGTTTGTCAGATAATACATATTAGTAATCAAAATCTAACAACCAGGAGTGCCAGAATATCCTAAACAGAGGGGGGTTGAGCCTTAGTTTTGAAAAACAGGTGAACTGAAGCACATCTGCAGCTCCTAGGGATCTGTATATGCAGCAAATACACACTTGCAGATGTCAGCCTTGTCTGCCAATGCCACAGCTGAAGGACAAATGCCTACAAAGCCTCTGGAAAGGACTTAAATTATTTTAATGGCCTTTCTGCTTGCTTGTCAAACACCTTTCTTATCTGAGTCAAATGTCATTAACAACTCATTTGTTTACTGTTCCATTGAAAACAGAGGGGAATCAAACTAATCAGTTCAGGTTTGAATGGCATCCTTTTCCAGTTTGATTCACAGAAATTAAGCCTAGACTACATCTCACAGATCTGCTTTATCCCTCTCGGCGATTTGTTCCTCTTATCCTGTGTCTTAGTGCATCTCTCTTTGTGGTAGGCAGAAGTCAGCTCAGGCAGCCTGAACACCACTCTGCTGTTGTTAGATTTCCAGCAGTGCAGGAGATTGCTTAACATTAACATCCTCCAAATTTCAACATTCAATTATATTTAGAACAATTGTTAAGAGATGTTTTTATTGATAGGTAGTTTAGTAATGCTTGACAGAGTTCCTTTAACATCAAATCTTACCAACAGTTCAAAATGTTCCTATATAAAGCAGCTGCCTCACCTAAGTTTTTATGGCCTGTTTATAGGCCTGAGAAAAAGGTCTTTAAAATAAAAACGCTGATGCAACATTAACTACAGCAGGCATCTCTAGATAACGTCTTTTGATAACACCTAAAATGACTGGGATTTAAGGATGTTTTTATAATGAGAAAGGAGGGTATTTAGAGCTGCAGGTGGCATTGTTTCCAATCTAAGAACACAACTGGGGGCAGAAAATGATGCGGCTCTTACTTTCAAATAATAAATAAGACTATGATATATGTTGCTCTGGAAGGCTGTAGACAGAGAAAGAGGTGGAAAGCAAAGTGTTGCTAACCGGGATACAGTGGTGAACAACTGACTTGCAAACCCAGCATCAGATTCCGTACCACAAACTTCAGAGACAGGCTACATGGCATTGCATCAGATCTGCCCTAGGATTTTGCTAAATATTAGAAAATGTGCTACTCAGATGTTTGATCCTTAAAGGACACTGTTTTCCCAGGGATCCACATGTCTGCAACCCCCATACCAGAAGAAGAAGGTGGCCTCTACAGTCCCCTCCACATTTCTCTGTGGAAATGGGCACCCCAAAGTACAATGGGATCAGGGATACCAAGCCAGCAAAATGGATACACAAACTTTCCAAAGCTTTTTCTCTTACACACATATGAAGGATTAAATTCTTGACTGGAAAGTACCAACCAAATATAAAAACAGAAAAGGGACAAATGATTTATACACACAGACATTTCCTCGCTTGGAGGGGGGTCAGAGTAGGGCTCCCTCTCTAACAAGAATGAGGGATACTAGAAGCAGGAAAAAAGGAAGCAGGAAACAATCTCAGTGTGTGTGTCAGGCACCCTTTTAGGGACTGCAGCAGTTTGTCAGGGTCTAGGTAAGGATACATGGATGACAAGAGCTGAGATGAACAGCTGGAAAACTACTGTCTTGTTAAACCTAGGATGAATTCATTAGCTAAGAAACCCCTTATTTCCTGAAAAACCTCATTGCCTCTGTTTAAATCTTTGTGTCTCACACTACCTTACAGTGCCAGTTTAGTTGGGCTGCTTTAGGGCCTTATCAAGCTCATCATTTATCAATATTGCCTCCTAAATAAATCAATCTGACTTAAAGCAAACACAGAAACAAACCTTACCACACATATTTTTCATGAACTTTTCAAGGCAATCACCACTGTGGCAATGGTAATGACTCTTGTCCTTTTTCTTCTGAAAACCTGGAAGCTTGGAGCTGAACAGATTTTAGACATTGCATGGTAAGAAGAGAAATCTGCACTCTTTACACTCACTGGTGGGAATTCAGCTACAGCAATCACTCAAACACAGCAATGTCTTTCTGTGAGCAGTTTAATCACTGTATCAATCTTAAAATATCAAACAATATTGAAATGTAAAAAGAGTAAAATGGCATAATACTGAAAAAATTGTTACTTTAAAGGTTATGTTGGTTTTCTTAAAAGTTTCACCTGCTACATGAAAAGAAAACAAAAACCTGAAATCACTGTTTCTTATAATAATTTTTGTTCTATGGGTTGTTTGCAAATAGTTCTTTTCTAAAATTACAGCTACAATATCCTACATCTGATCTTGCAAATAGGAATCTATTTAATTAAGACATTTCAACTTTGAGAAAGAAAGAAAAGAAAACATCCACACATTTTTTGTTTGGGATTTTTCTTCAGCTTGCATCAAATTTATATGTGCATGTAATATTACAAAAAATTACTATGGAAGTGAAACACCACATAATAAATATATCTGGGTTGAAGAACAAGCACCTGGGCATCTCTAATTCTAGTATCATTAATATTCAAATGAATAAATGGTTTAAGAGTTTAATATTCTAATATTCTTTTATTCCTGCTTTCCCCATGCAGTACAGTACAAAACGCAACCAGGCATTTCTGATTTAGCCACCTGTAAAGCACAAGAAACTGCCAGGCAGAAATTCATTTAAAAATACAATCCCAAAGTGCCACATAGTCCTGCCCCACTGACACAGCCGACCCAGAGCTCAAAAGGCTTCGCTGCTGGGAGGGGTTCAGCAGGACTAAGGCAATGCCCGCTCCTTCCAGCGAGGCTGCAAACATCAACCACGCACTGGAATTCCGACTTGTTGCTTCAGCACAGAAGCCAAAGTTTTGGGGTTGTTTTTTTTCCTGTTCTAATTAACATTGCAAATCAGCGCAGAAAGAATTTGCCAGATCTCATCTGTCAAAACACTTATGGATATCGTGTGAAATATGTGTTTCTACACTTCATATTAGATGCAAAAAGTGTGCTGGGGGAGACCTGAAGAGCAGTTAGCTTGAGAATTCTGACTCAAAAGATGAGCTCACCATTCTGTTCTTTATGAAATTGGTTAAGAACAGCATTTCCACAAAAGCCAAGATTTCTTCCTTACCCAAGAAGCCTAAATCCTTGTACTGTTTGGAAGCTGGTCTAGATCACACACCATGTATCCAGCTTCTACACAGATATAGGGATAAACTGGAAAAGATTAAACTGAAGATTATGTTTATTGTTCTCCCTTTTTCTCTCTTATCTACCAAAGGACAAATTCTGCCTTGTGAGCCTCAGGGGAAGTACAGCATTATCAATGCAGGAAGAGGAGGGTACAAAGTCAACATTAATCAAATACAACCAGTGAGTAACAAACTGTGCTGCTGTAAGAAACTCTAACGTGTGGAATAAACACTGTACCACAGATCACTTCATTAATACAATTGCTTTGCTTTAGTTCTTTTCTAACCTTTTTTTTCTTTAGATTTATATTATGTGATAGAAGCCTGAAGACATTAGTCTTGACCACTCCTTTCCAGCACGCTTTTAAAATGTGTTTTACATTAATCATAACAGGGAAATCAAGGCTTTTCTCCTGGCTTTGCTTCTAGCTTTTGGGGATTTATGAAGGTTGATTGTATAGCTTTTCCTTGAAAGGGCAGGAGTGATGAATCTGTAACAGAGATTCTTTTCTAGCTCCATTGGAGGCTGAGGATGGTAACAAATATTACAGTTTGTACAAGGTTCAGTTTCCCTGCCAGTTAGTCTGTAGCCTCTTCTTTTCCACATTGCTCCTCAGCAGTAAAAAAACACTGAGCTGAAATTTTGCAGTGAAAAATTGTACTACAAACCCTACAGAAAGAATGAACCACTCTCTGGGAACTCAGCCCATGGCAGGAGGTGTAGCCATCCATTACCTACCCTACTGCATCAGAGGGTATTCTTTTTATTAAGCTTTTATGAGGTGAGTTTTGGCAATGTCCTTGGGATCACTGACTTCCTGCCAGGCAGCAGAAACAGAACCACGAACCATAGGAGAAGCTGCAACACTGGTATTTGCAACGCAAGGAGGGCCTCTACATCACTGACAACATTTACTTATTTGGGTGCTACATATTTCAGGGAAGAAAGATGTGTATTGCTTAAGATGTGCTTGTAAACATGATGCTGTGTGCTGGACCTCTAGGTACAATACATGGCCACATAAATCTTACTCAGTATGAAAACATTTGTATTGAATGCTGGCTATATATAAACTTTAAATACTCCAGCACTTTAAGAAAAATCTATATTTTATGGATTGAAATATGCATAAGTTTAAATTTATCTGTGCATTTCTTCTTTGGAAACTGTTCCTTGAGAATGACATTAATATTTATTACATTTTCCATGTCTGAGCAATTATATGGGCATAAATTCTTCAAGAGCTGATTCTGCAGGACCTGAGTGGTTACATGGTATTCTGTTTATGTCAGTGGGATTGCAGGTAGGGACCTGTGCAAGATCTGTGCTCAACCTTTAAGACAGCCCATTCCTCTAAATTCCTCTGTGGGCTTTGTTTGCATGGCTCTGACATGCTTTGATACCTTTGAGCATTTATTCTCATTTTCTACAAGAAAATATAGATCTTTAAACAAAAATTGAATGAGCACATTGAATTATCAGGTTAGCTGGCACCTTTGATTTCTCCTCTGTGAGTCCAAGGAAGGAAGCTTTCTATCCAGAGCACACCATCAATTGCTAAATACTTGATTGTTTTCCTGAACTACAATTAAAATTTCTACTTGCAGCAAATCTATAAAGCGAAAGACATTGAAATGCAATTACAAATAAGATAAAGGCCAAAAAATAATGGATCCATGCTGTCTGCATCGCTGAGAGAAACAGCAAATCAAATTACACCGAATGGAAAAGTAAATGATGAATCTACTAAGTGAGAATGATTCTTCACAAGAACAAATTAACTTCACAGTTCCATTTCAATATGTACTTTCTACATAACCAAAAACCCCTCTCTCCTTCTGGCTTCAGGAGAGTATACCTTCAGCTGGCAAAGACAGAATGCTAGCCACTCAGAAAGGTGACTTTTTTGGACAAATGAGGAAACTTTAATGAATTCCCCACTCTGCAGACGGCTGTAGTATATGTTAGAGCACCTGCTGCAACTCACTTCATATCACATTGCAGTTATGAAAAATAGTTTGCTATTTTGGAACCCTCTGGCAGCCAGAGTGAATCACTGAGGGCCCAAAGCTCATTTATCTTTTGTCAGAACTGAAGCCAAATGAACGCCATCTTGCCCAGCAGCTGAAGAATGGGGGGAAAACACTCTGCAAGTAAAAATAACCAGAAGAGCTTGCAAGAGTTGCAAAGACAAGTGACTTCTGGCAGGTAAGAAAAAGCTTTTCACAACTCACTCAAGCTTTTTAGACCACAGTATTTCATTCAACGTCCTGAGGAAAGCAACAGGGAGGGGGGAAGCAGGGCAGGGCAGGGCAGGGAGAGTGCAGAGGGAGATGATCTAGAAGAGGGAGGAGAGGGAGGAGAGGAAGAGCAGAGGGAGAGTCTGAGCCACACTCACACTGTCATGGCTGGGTGACCTGCTGGCTGCATACGGAATGACAAGTTTAGGATTTTAGACGCAGGTGTCACACAGATGTAAGGAAAGAACTGCCCTGACAGACACTCCACACCTGCAAAGCAGCAGAGGCAAACCTGAACGATGATGCTTGGCAAAGCCTGTGGAAGTTCTAAGAGAGGTGGAAGAAATTGGGTACTATATAATATGCATATAGGGAATAGCTGCTCTTCCAATACTTTTAACCAACAGACACAATATCTGTGCCACTGGCAAAGATCCATGCTGCTTTGGCTTCCCACAGCTCTGTTGAAACCAATACTTTCACCATTCGGGTGTTGACTTCCTCCAGGATTTTATGTCTTAATAGCTTGCAAAAAGCAGAGTGCAAGGTGATAAACTCACCACATAACCACAGTTGTTCATACGGGATCCTTCTCCATATATTTCCATTTTGAACATTTCAGTGAATAACTGACTGAATTATTCTATTCATTTTTATTTACTGAACGGAGGCAATGTTACCTGCATTTGCCCCAGCAGATCTCTGTGGTCACAGACACAAAGCAAAGCCAGCTTCTCTACAGTCCTGAAGGCCAGGAATATATTGGTATTTTTTCCTTAGCAAAACACAGCAATAACACAGGCAGAGGTAGGATCTTCTACTAGACCAACTAGAAAAGTTTGAAACCTAAAAGGTTTTGTCACAAAAGCCCTTTTCCTCTTCCAGCTATGCTTGCTAGTCTAAGAAAAGACAGGCCTTCTGCAAACCTTGCATTTTTAAAGTATGCAATAATCATATAATCTGAATGTGAGGAGTATCTCAATAGATGCAGACACACTATCTTTCCTTTCCTCTTTCCCTTATGTCTTTTCCCTTATGTCCCTTATGGCAAGGTACATGCTCTTTTTTTTATGAATAGGAACATGTTTTGGTTGTACATTCAAGCTTTAAAAGCAAATATTTTGTTCTATGGCCATGAAGAATATACAGGAATCCTTGCAACCACTGTAAGAGGAATTTTAAGACAACCTATTTCAGGGAAAAAGATAAAGCCAGGCATTAGCCCTGTTTAATGTATATGACTGTTGCACAGAGTTCATGTTTCTATAAGAACACTTTCCTCTCATGCTTTCTAATTATCTTTTTCTGCTATTAAAGACACTATTCAGTTATTATTGGACACATACTAATAGATGAAATACACAAAATATGGAGTGATCCACAGGATGAAGTTACACTTTCAAGTTCAGTAAAATCTGAACACAGTTGTACTTTTTCCCTCTTTCCCCCCAGCTGGGGCCACAAACATCATCCTTGGAGTTTAAAATACAAAGAGCATTACAATGAATCCTTGCTCTCCGTTTTCTGCAGAATTAAGTGTACCTCTGTGTAACGGCATCTTCATGACTAAATGCCCTGATACTAAAGTTTACTTCATATACAAAAGTAAAACATATGGAACAATACAGGGAATCAAACAAAGACAGGTCAATGCCTTTAGGTAGAAAGACTTTGAATCAAGATGTTACCAAATTATTTAATCTATTTTGTTTGCAGATCTTTTAAAACTTGTTATTTCTCTAGCTTACAAATAACCACTGACTTCCAGCCAATGAGGCTTCTCTTGATTTCCCTGGGAGCCAGATCAGGGCTTTTAATTAGCTTTGATTGTTTGACCTTAAACACTTCTTGTACTGAACTTCAGCTGGAAAGCTGAAGAGTTTTAAATAATTCTCGCCAATCCAATTCTTTTACTTGCATCAGTTTAAACACACCACAGACTGTTGACTGTGTGTCTCAGAAGAACAACAGGAAAGCAGGAAATGAGCAACGCAGCAGCATCATTTACAAATAAAACAATAACACAGCCTCCCTCTTAATGACCTGAGAAAATCAGCATGGAATTGTTACACAACAGTGTCAGTGTTCATGACACTTTGAATCATTTCTTTAAAAATCTAATCTATAAAAAATTATATAAAGAACAGAAAAGCTGCCATTATAGTCCCCAAATCTTCTTTGAGCTGCATGTCAGCAATGACATTTGAACAGTGAAATCTTATATTCTGGGTTTAACTTCAAATTCAAATTACAGGCAAGAATCATCTCCTCCATATACAGCTAAGCAGCAACTAACTTGATCACTCAGTTCCTAAGGTGGTTTCCAACATGTTCAAGTATTCTGCTCCTACCCAGATTCCCTGTGCTACGTCAAAGGTGAATGGAGTTACAAAATACACAGATTACATGAAATTATTCAGGTTAATCATGACAGGAAGAGTATGAAGCTCTTAAGAGGGAGCCTGGTGAGCAAGCAACATTGTCAAACGTGAGATCCAAATGCAATTAAATGCCAAATACTCTGCACTAGAAGGAATAATCTCAATCACAGCAGCATCTTACAGGCTGTGCATTACATCATGACAGACATGTACATCATTGCAGACAACTGAATGAAGAAACAATCCCAAACAAAAGATAATAAAAACCCTAAGAAGTAAAATACATTATACAGAAAATAAATTAGGAAAGTAATTTTGATTCCATGTATGTAATTCAGAAATCTAATCTCCTTTATTGGATTGGGTTTTTTTGACTTTGAAAAGTAGGAAAACATGATGGAGTGCTTCATGAGTGGCAAACACTAAGAACGATCAGAAGCATTGAAAAAATCCGCACCATATATGGAGCTGAAAGAGTCAGGGGTTTAATCCTCAGACAACCTAAATGCAGGGAGACGTGACTATTTTGACAACAGTAAACAGAAATCTGGTGAGAAGCCTTCTGGTTAGAAATACATGTCTCCAAAACAGTTAGAGGAGAATAATTTTCTTTTTGATTTACTATTAGGTTGTACAGCTTATTTCCAGAGGGTGATGGCCAAGAACTTCACAAAATTCCAACAAGCTGAGATACAATGCTGGGAAAAATTCTGAAGTAAGGTATATTCAGAAGTAGATTCACCTGGCCTAAGACAGCCTTCAGCCAGGGCTGAGCAGAGAGCAGCTTCACTAATGGACAGTCACACACAGTGCTAAAGCAGCCAGAGCATCACTGCTACAGACAGATTTTACTCATTCAATATCAGTGTTTTCATGGACTACAGTCTCCATTTCTGTCTCTGCCACAAGTTTCTTTCATTACTCTCCTGCTCTTGCACTTCAAGCTTTTGTTCTAGCAAAATAAAAATAATGTTAATATTTTAAAGAGGAAAGCTGGAAGAATAATGCCTGCCACTTTGCCACACGCAATGCTTTGGGAAAGTTTTCAATTAAGAGCATAAAAGAACAAGTGCACCATGCAGGAAACTAAGAACACTTAACGATATCAACATGACTGCAAGTGTTGGGAGGCATCATTCAGTTGCAGAATTCCATGCCAAGAACAGACCAATCAGGATACTTGTCAGGTGAATTGAATACTGAGAGTAACATTCTTTAAAATGTTTGTCATAGACCAAGTCTACGCTTTTCTGTTTCAACACTTCAGATGTAACAATTCATCTGCCCCATTCCTTCCCAATCACTTCTTTAACTGCAGTTGCAACTCCAGCCTAAAGCTGGTGTGGCCAATGGGCTCAGTTTGTAAGGCTCATGGAATTCTCTTCCAGTTACCAGGCTGAGAGATTCAAGCAGAAAACACCTCATCTGCAAATAGAAAATATTACTGATTTGGATACAGCTTTTCAGATTTCTGATGGTTCTCATGAATCAGACATTTTGACATGGGCCACGTTTGGGCTCACAAAAAAGACAGCAGCAATTTCAAGAGCCGACTGTTCAGCTACAGGCAGAAGTTTGCAGGCAAAAGGGGCAAAGAACACCCTTGGAAATTAAGGGGTAAAGCAGCAAACCTTACTCACAGGGGCTACACTGGGGAGGAGAGAGCGTGCAAGACAGACACACCTCAGTCTTCTGCTTCACAGGACAACAGCTCTCTGTTAACGAGGATTTACAGGAGGTCTTGATATTGGCTCTTTACTGCCAAGTGACCTGACTTAAACAGAGGTGCCTCTCTCTGGGAATAGATAACATCCAATTTGACAAAGAAACCCTATATTATATATACATAATACTGTATTCCCCACACTACTTAAAGCTGAAACTAATTTTTGTTCTTTAGCAGAGATATTCAGGTGCTGCAGCTTGTTTTCATTTCACTTTTTTACATGGAGAAAAAGACTCTGCTTTCCCCTCCTATTCTGAAGCCATTCCACCACTCACCATTAAAAAAAAAAGAATGGGATATGTCACTTGAAATTGTCTCTTGAAAATATTTATTCATTGAAGAAGCAGTGCTTCTCCCCCTTCTTTAGAGCCTACAATGTAAAATTAATCTAGGAAAATCAGGCATGTCAAAGCAGATCTCCCTAGAAACACACTGCAAAAAGTTAAATGATGCCATGGCTCTGGAAAAGCCCAGGCCAGCCACAGCAAAAATGAGACTATACCAGTACTTACCCTGGTAGCACAGCCTTTGAACTTGGAACCCAGTTCAAGGAAGTACCATAGCTACGGTGCATGGAATTCTGTGAGCTGTGTTCTGCTCTTTCTCCTGCCAGAGAGGAAAAATCTACTGTGTTACTCGAATACTGAAATTCTTTCATATGCAAATATGTCAGGCAACAGCATAGCCTCCAGGGCACTGGCAAAACCTGAGAGGCACCAGACTGCAGCGAGCTGCTCATTAAAGGTATGTTCTGATTAGGACAGAAATCTAGAGGGATTCAAGTTGTATCCACTCTCCTCCTTCCCACAAAATACAGGACATCTAGATTTTCAGAAAATTCCTGATCAGTTCTAGTTTCCTCATTAGGAAATACAAATGCAATGGAATGGTCAAAACCCAGAGAGCTTTCCTAGGAATGTATCAAGTTCAAAGACATGCTAATCAGAAAGGGTTTCTTAGGTCCACGGTGGATTTTCAGGTCAAAGTGAAAGGCATCTCCCTGGTCTCTAGCAGCCTGGCATCCACCGAAGAACGCCGGTGGGATGAGAGTGGCGGATCTGACACAGGCATTGGGGCTCGGGTCTTTCCTCACCCTCTGAGCACAGCACTGGGAGGATTATTCCCCTCTGCAGAGACACCAAGGGATACTTCCAAATCTGAAACCATCGTGGCTAAATACATTTCCTACACAGATCTAAACTACCTCCCATGGCAAGTTTCCTTCTGCCAACACAAAGGTTATGCTGTGTCATACTCCTGACATAGCACACAAAATAACACTCTTGGTAAGAATGCCCTTCAGACAAGGACAGGCTGCTTTTGCCCTCAAACATAAGACTGGTCCTATTTTTCAGTGGGATGCTCAACACATTTCAGAAACAACAGATAAATTTTAAAACCAACATGATGTGAAATAAAAACAACTAAACAAAACAACCCAAAGAACCCCACGACTTTAAAGGTAGGAGAAATGAAGTACGTTTGCCCTAGAGCACACAGGCAGCGAGGGAGCCGGGAGAGAAGGGCTCTGCATCTCCACTTCTGACAGAAAGAAGCACCTCCTTTTTCTTATAAATGCTTATCATAAAAATTTGCTGCTACCTGTGTGGGTAGAGAGCCTGTTGTATGTTGTTTAAATTATCTGGCTCACACTTCTGCAGAAAAGTCTTCTCAAATAGCTTTAACTACTAAACATCTGCTGGAGGTGTTTCTTATGCCAAAAAAATGTCACATCAAGAAGGTCACTCACATTGTGCTAACACCTTAATAAGTCATTCTTTCTCTGTTTGGCTTGATGCTCTAATATTGAGAGACATTTGAAATTTTCTACACTACTAGCAAGCAGCTTGTTCAGAATTATGGAGTGAAGGTTACATTGAAAGTGTCCTTTTCCTTTCAGATGAAGTTTGTGTGCAGTACTCCAAAGCAATCTAAGAAGCTCCGTCCTCATTAATCTAAGTTTTGAGTCTGAAAGTACAGTATCAAAAGGCTTTGCTCCCCTGCCTGTGCTGCATAATTTCTCTCTCTCTCTCCACTCTCCTCCTCCCCATTTTACCTTTGTAGCAATAATACATTAGCTCATTAATGTTTCTGTGTTGGGCAACAACCGGAGCTCTGCACAATGAGATACAAAAGAGAAAGTTGCCTGTACTTAAAATTTCAACTCTTTCGTAAATTCTTCTTGTTATGGTCTGATCTTCACCACTTTACATTATTTGCCAACAGAAGAAAAACAAAGATCACTAAGCACAGGACTGTGAAACTTGCACACTGTTTCTATATCAAAACTGAATCCCTGCTTACAGGAATTACTCACTATTTAGATGATGCAAATGATCTGTCACACACAGAAAGTAATTTGGCTTTCCATGCTGTAAACATGGCTGTGTGTACAGACAGACTTTGCAACTCAGCTCTGGGGACTGCATTGGGTTTTTGACGAGGTATTTTAAGAAGGGTATGAGTCAGTACACCAGAGAAATAAGAATCAGAGAGCAAGACAGATCTCTTTCTAGTAAGGCGGTGGACAGCAACACTGCACATTCATCCAGCTTTGTGGATAAAAGGAGCAGAATTTAGCTAATCCTCACACACAGAAGCAGTACTATTACAATTGCTCAGTCAGCCATTCTGGGGTGAATCTGGATCATTTGGGTTTTAAGACTATTATGATGGCTTTACATTTCACTGAGCAGACTATTACACGTGTAATTCAGAAAGACAGTGAATACTTAAATGTGGATTCCAAGTTCACTGTGCAGAAGAAAACAGTGGACAGTTCAGACCACTGTGGATATCATTCCTTACCAAGTATTGGGACAAAAGTAAGTCTTTCTAGTAAAATATATACAGCATTTCCACACACTTTGGGAGGAATGATACCAACACACTTCTGGGAAGAATAAATAGCCTTTATACTACTTGTTTTGTGCCCTTCAACTCCCCTATCCTACATTAGAAAAAGAAAATGAAAAATTATCTGACCTTCTATATATATGAAATTTAATTTCTGTATTTTACTGCACTACCCTAATGTACTCATTGTTTGTTCACCATTTCTTTATCCCTTCAAACTTAACCTCCATATCTTTATTATTTTCTAATTAGTGGATTACTGCATTTTGTACTTCACTGCTTTAGAAATACAAATTTTTGGATCTGACACATGGTTAGAGAAAGAAAACTTCCTAAGATACAGCTGTATCTTAGAGCTTTTAACCAAATACTGCAAACGTAGTCAGTATTCAGGTGGATATAACACAGTATATTTTAAAAGAATAAGGCACAGAATAGAAAGGATGGCCTTATATTTATTTTGATTCAAAGCACTGCTTCTTGCAATCATCGCAAAACTGCCTTCTGTCCAACTTGCAAGTCATTTTTACAACTGGACAGCTACATTTGTGTCCCTGAAAATTCCCTTTTGAATAGTTGGTTTGCCTTCCTCAGGTTTGGCCTTGAAACTGGATGGAGCACGGTGGAAGGATGCCAGAGGAATTCCTTCAGCAGAGATAACTGATATAAGGCAACTGCAGCCAGTCCAAAGGTCGGTGTCACAGTGTCCTGCTTTCAACAGAGACCAAAAGCAGGTCCCCAGGGCAGAGTAGAAACGCAGAACAGGCATAAATGCTGCTTCTTTGGAGCACTGACTGCAGCTGAGTCCCCAGGTATTTGCAGCTCAGCAGTTTGCTGAGCTAGAGCAGTTTCTGTGTGTTTAACACCCTTCCACGGATTTCTCTTCCACAAACTTGTACAGGCTCCTCTACAACAGCTCTGCTGGACTTACAGAGAAGAATTGGCACAAATAAACGCAAAGCAATTTTCAAGCCAGAAATCTATGGAAAGAGGGGAGTCATGGCCTAAAGAGTACATGAGGAACCTATGGACTCTTCCAGATGAAATTTGTATCTGCTCATTCAGAGTCCATGCCATGCATCAGAAGTGAAAGCATAATTTTATGCTGCTGAAACATCCAGGTGATCAACACTGACACGTGAGCAGGCAAGTTGTGAGGGACCATGACTGTATCCAGTATGGAAGATGTACAAGGAAAGAGGTAAAGCTGCCATCTCCTGTGGCCAGGGAGAACAAATCCCAGACAGGTTTTATGTTTTCAGACCTGAGCAAGGCATCCCGACACACACAGTCACACCCTGGCAGAGGGTCATCACCTGGGAAAAAAGGCATTCGAGCAAGACTGGACAAACCAGTAAGTGACCCTCCAGGTTCTGCAGCTGGGGCATTCTGGATGCTTGCAAAACGTCTCTGTTTGAACCTTTAACAAGGCTGCTTTCTGCACACACCCCACGTTATTTAACTAACCTGCACATGCCCAAATCATGAGCAGACTAGAAATTCCCTCTTCAGACCACATGTTCAGCCTGCTGAATTCCATCAGTGATAGCATCCTCATGTCCATGGAAACGGAACCATCATGAAACTCCGTAAGACATTCCATGCATAGGATGTCAATCACCCGTATCCACTGACAAATGTCCAAAGCATTAGTCCTGATTTACTGCTTTTAGGAGACACAGCTGAAGTTTAATTGATGCAGTTCAATGGGTTTGTTTTTTAAATCTTTCTGCGAAGTCTGACCTCTTTTAATGACTCTCAATAATATTGTTTCATTTCCTACATGTTAGCACTTTTTTATTTCAGAATTGATACATTCTTTTAAACTACTTCCTAAAAGATTAATCATTATTGGCAGTAAATGCCAGGATATTTCCCCCAGTCTTTTTGGTCTGTCAGTCACAACAAAAACTTTGAAAATTATTAAGATGTGTGCAGGGATCACAGAGGATATAGGTTCTACATGAGACCACAAAGACTGTAGTATCTTATGATAACAGCACCACAGGGCCACACACTGTTCTAGAAGACATGTGTCAATGTGATGTCTAAATTAATCTGCCCTTTATGCCAAACTCCTATTGACATTGAAGAGTTCTACATACACAGAAAAAGTAGATAGAATATAATGCAAAAATAAAGTGACAGCATCAACTGAAGTTCCTTGTTCTCCTGAGTTTGTCAAGGCTTTGTTACTTGGCAGCTTTTCATACAATATTTATTATGGCTGCGATTTTTCCCCATTAACATGTTTTAATCTGGGAAAAATGTCACATTTTTCTATTTTAAATATACGAAGTCTGACATTTTTTGTGAGCTCATCTTTAGTAGATCACTTTTTGTTCTAACCTCGGAGGAGTGGAGAAAATATGCTTCTCCTATCTTCTTACTTCTTTTTCCTTTGAAGTTTATACATTGCCTGTGTTTTGGGTTTGTGTGGTATACAGATTCTCACAATAGAGGGGAAGTCAGAGATAGTGTTCAGGCCTAAAGCTATTATCGCTCAAACTACAAGTGGATAGAAAACCTCTTTGCTAATATCAAAGACAGACCAAGTCATATATCAAATAAATGGGTCAAAGCTGACTCCTTGGGCAGCCTAGATTCTCTCTGGTGGATCAGCATTTCAAATTAGCAGGTGCACATGTGCACGGTGTACAACGAACTGGATAATCTACTGCTTGATAGCTTGAAAACATTAGCATTCAGTCAGATGGTACTTTATCACTTACTCCACCAGAGATGATCAACGTTGCAAGCAGCATGGGAAAAAAATCTAAACATGTCATAAGAATTCTTTTAGAACTCACCAAAAGGCAGTTTCTCTGAGCTGGTATTTCTCTACTATTTTTTTTTATTAGTCAACTCATACAAGCTGAAATTTGTATCTGCTCATCTAGAGTTCACGCCATGCATCAGAAGCGAAAGCATAATTTTCATCCTTCTACATGAACTGAATTGTTGTTATCCAGTTTTCCAGATGTGAAAATCTGTCATCTCTGTCAATGTCTGTGTATCTAAATTTGTATTTCAGCAGTCTGGCTTACAGGTCTGCAACCATGCTGTGCAACTAAAAGGAAAAGGCATTTCTTTCCCTCCTACAAGGAACGTCCCATTGTTATGATCCAATTTTCCTTTCAGATTTTGTCACTATTATTTTTTAATTAGACGTGTAATGCATCTAATATATTTCACAGCCTTGAATTCCTTACTTAATCTGTATTCCTAAAGTTCAGAAATACCAGTTTACCATTTAAATCTTTGTGGAGATCATTCATGAGATAATTTTTTCTCTGTGTAGACAGACTAGTTACCCAAATTATGAAGTGTCTTTTAAAGGTAACATTTACATTCACAAATACTCCATGTAAGAATCTTGTTCTGAATAAACAGATAATATTGCAAAATAAATATGGCAAGTTCTGATTTCACAGTCTTTAGAGTGCAAGATTTTTAACCTACATTTAATGTCTTGAGGAATCGATAAGACAGCACTATTTTACCATTAGTAGATCAGATTCAACAGGATATTTGCTGTTTTCAGCATCTTTTCCCCTTCAAACACTGTTTAATCACAGTGTAAACTCATTCACTGTGCTGCTTATACATGGTATTTAGAAAGCAAATTCAACTTAATATGCATTTTTGAAGGTATAAAGCTCTCCCAAGGCTTACCTAGACAGGTGAACCAAAGTGATGCTTTGCCTGTCTTATGGACAGCAGAAAACACCTCTGCCAGAGTGCGTCACAGGAGAATGCCTGAGGATTTCCAACCACATATCCATAGCCCAGCTCTAGATCCTGATTCTGTTACAAGCCAAGCCACTTCCATGGAGCACATCTCTCCTTGTTAGCACCCATGGCCTTTTCCAAAGCATTGTGTCAGCAGCTGCATGCAAAACAGCTGAGAGACACCATTAATAATACACAGAAGTCTCTCTGCTGATGGCATACTGAGAAATAGTCAACAATTTTGGTAGTGCAAGCTCTGTCTCACATTCAGCTGTCAACCAGACTGAACAGGGGGCTGGACATTATGAGCACTCTCACCCTTTGGGCACCTCCACTTCCCCCATATTTTCTATCCCGATGAAGTTCAGTGTCAGCCTCCAGCTGGCAGAATAGTCAACATTCACCACTGAATGTTTCTGCCACGGCACCACAAGACAAACAAGAAGAGGTTCAGAGACATGTTAATTCCAGTTCCTGGTAAGAGATTATACTTCAAAACCAAGTGCTGATTTTAAGCACTATGTATCTATACCAGGAAGGATGAGGATAGGTGGAAATTATCCTTACTGGAAGGTTTATATCCGGAGAATTTACCGGCTGCCTTTGAATCTCTGCTAAAGAAATTGTAAATGAAGAAATGTTAAATTTGCAATTGTATGAAATCTCAGT
The DNA here is from genome assembly GCA_013397865.1 of Struthidea cinerea. NCBI lineage: Eukaryota > Metazoa > Chordata > Aves > Passeriformes > Corcoracidae > Struthidea > Struthidea cinerea. The sequence continues at coordinate 1,784,976 of VZTI01001175.1, read as the reverse complement.
TATCCACATTCTGGCACATCTAAAGCTCTTGGACCATTCCCTGTCATCTCTTCAGAAAAGATGTGCAAAAGGTGCTACCCAGAATCATAGTAGATGATAATTGGACATGTACCTGAGGCCTCCTCCCCCATCCGGTGGCTACCATTTTGCAAAGATCTACATGATGACAAAAAAAAAGTATGAAGGTATACAACAGAGCAGCATGGAGGCTAAAATTAAGTCCTACACTGCACAGGGAATTAGTTTGTCTTCTGCACCAGACCACCAGAGTGCAAATCAGACCTATTGGACAAGTACTAAAGTCAGCAGTTGTGGAAACTGCAGTGCCACTTGACACACAATTTTCATCTAATGCATTATAAATGTTATAAATATTTTACTTTATAGGCAACACAAGGCAGCAGATATATTACCAACTTGACTGGTACAGAATTTTGCTTCAATTCATGAGGAAGAAAAATGTTGATTTTTTTAAGGAATGCCACTGGTTTTTGTTATCCTGCTGTAACAGTTACCCTGGCTTCTATTCCAGGAGTCCCTTCTGCCAAAATGGAGGGCACCACACGGCTTTCTGCAAATCTTCTTAGGTCAGGCATGTACAGGAATCATACAGATCCTTGTGCAAGTAAAGAAGGATCAGGATTTTGTTGATCAGGAAGGAATTGGAGGAATCTTTGCTCTTTCAGACCACCTTTCTTTGACCTTAGCTACTCCCCTCAGTATTGTTTTAGCCCCAGAAATACCTGAATTGACTTCAGTTGACTTTCTTCCAGTACCAGGCTCTCCTTTATTCTATTTATGATTTTTTTTTACACCTTCTACATCCTCAGCTCCATTTAAAGAGGACCACTGGAAGTCATTTCCCCAGTTAGGCTGTTACTGTTCATATGGGATGGAGAAGTTAAGGCTACTTTACACCAGTACTGGTGGGCTCCACCCTGGTCCCAAAGCATTCAAACAGCTCTCCTGGGGCTCACAACCTGCCAGTTAGATAAAGTCTAATCCAAATTTCACTTCACAGTTGCACCAACATAGACAGAAAAGCCCTTACATGAAGGGCCAACACATTTCTTTTTACAACTGCCAAATGCTTAGGAGTAGGTCTGTGTCATCCACAGAGAGAGAACTTGCCTGGGGTTTAAAGCAAACTTCCCAGAGTCCCACTCTGTACTGAGAGGGTTGGATCTGTGTCTCCCCTCTCCATGGCCTGTATTATTCCATTATATAAAGGATTCAGATAGATTAGGGCTGCCTTCAAGACTACCTCTACACAGAATGTCTCACAGCAACTTCTTCTGGATGCTCTGGAACTGGAAACAGAGATTAGTTTAATTTAACAAATGCAGATCTACTTCTTAATAACTCACAAATGAGAAGTTCCCAAAACTTCAGAACCTCATGAAAGAATGAAGAGCTAATGCCTACTACTACTTTGTGGCAAGTAGTTAACCCAATTTTGCTTGGATTAACTTCTGATTCTGTATTTCATGCTATATATATATATTTGTTAGGGCATGATTTGTAAACCTCTGCAAGTCCCAGTACTTGTGAATGGCTCCAAACAGGACTGTCTCCCAAAAGAGCACCCACATTGTGTTTGTCCTGCACAGGACCTGGCATCCAGGAGCTCTTGGAATACACTGTGCCTGTGAGGAGCACAGACAGGGGCACGCATGGAGCTGTGTGAGGGGAACAGATAATCCACAGTGCCCGTGGCATGGGGGACAGACAACTGCAGGGAAAGAGCCTTTACTGCTCTGCAAACATCAAGCTATCTTTCTTTGTACAGACTTGCTCAGTGTCAGTAACTTGCTGAATTCTTCTCTGGCGAGAGAGGAGACAGAAGATAAGGACATGAGCTCACTTTATGCCTCACTAACTCCATCATACGCCTGGAAACTACAGGATCTTGGGACTGAATGCAGGCTTTAGATTGGAACAGTGAAAAATTAAGGACTTACAGCTAAAAGATAAGGCCTCCTACACTCTAGGAGAGTCTCTCTGTCTCTTCACCATCCAGGATATGAGATAATCCCAACCCTCCTGGAATGCACTCAAGAGTAGATACAGTCACGCCATCAGATGCCTCACACATACAATTTTAAATAAATGCACAAACAGATGAAATCTGACTGTAACAAGCTACATAGATTCAGATATCACATAAATATCAGCTGTTATTTTCTTATAAATGCAATTGCCAACATGTAATAAATAAAAGAACAAACCAACACTCTACCCTGCCAGGCAAGAAGGAGCCAAGACAAGAACTCATCACTACAGTTTTATCCTGCTGCCACTGAGGAGCTTCACTCAAAATTTGCCAGGCATAAACTTCAGGTTTAAAGTAACAGTGACTGCAAGGTAGAATTAAAAGCAAAGCCAAGAACTTTTCATTCCTGCAAAGTAACTGCACTGAGTCTGAAGCACTCAAATGGGCAGAGTTTGGGGATTTTTTAAAATATCTTTTCCATTTTCAGTCTAAAATTAAAAAAAGTTTGTTTGGGTTTTTGGGGTTTTTTGTTTGGGTTTTTTTTTTTTTTTTTACTTTGGCTATATCTGTTTTTCAGCTTTTCTGCTCTCATGGTTATATATACAAAACAAAATATTCTCCAGTGTGTGAGAACATTTGTGTTCCTTGACAAGAAAAACCATAGAATCATTCATAGCATCATTTCTTACAGGCAAGTACCTAGTTGAAAACCCAGATCCTGCCTCCAAAACACAGCTGCAATTGGGAACAACCCTTAGAAAGAAGTTCCAGATGTCAAGCTAACTTTGCTGCTGTTTGGAGGATTGCTAGAAGATGGAGCTATCCTGTGATTCTCCCTTCTGCAAAACAGAAAGAAGGGCTCGATCAGGGGAAAGTCTGTAAAAACCACTTGTTAAGTTGTTGTTGATTTGGGTTTTTTTTAAAAAACAGAGTTCTTAAGCTATTAGTAGTTGATCACTTGAAGGAAGTGTGCAGTTGTTTTGATTGATGATTGAATTTTAAATATTTATGATAGATGAAGTGTGTATCTGGAAATGATTGGGGGTACTGCTGTTTGTTGTGCGCTTCTCACCAGGACTCTACTGAAAATGAGATATCACTGGGTTTAATTCCAGGATAAAATATTGTAAGAAATTGCACAGAAAGAAACACTGTATGTGTGTGAAATCTGAGTAGTTAAAAGCTGATTCAAGACTATTTTCAGAATATTTTTAAATTAGCTTTTTTTTCTTTAAAAAAAAATTCTGATGACTTGGTATTTTATGTACTCTTGAAACACATCTTTTCAAATGCTCTTTAGTATTCAATAGGAATTTGCATCACCTGTGTTCCACGTGAACTGTTTAAAGCAAGGTTAAACAAAAAGCTGGGTGGTATTGGGAACCACTATGGTACCTGAAGAGAAATGATGGCCAGGTTGCCTCACATTACATTTCTAAAGCTTGTTATTGCCCACCCAGGCTGATCCCATAGCTTTGGACCTTGCTAGACGGCAGAACTTGCAGATCTGGAATTTTCAGTCTTCAGCAAGGAGGATAGGGGAGAGGAAGATCCCAAGCAGACCAACTCCACATTATTCCTCTCTGTTTCCTTTTCCCCCAAGGCAAGAGGGGAGCAGAGGTAAAAATAGTCTCCTCATATCTCCTTTTGAGCTGCCATAAGGAAGAACATCCACTCAAACTCTTTAATCTTCCAGCCAGCATTTTGGAGAATTTTATACTGCCCCAATGTGAGGTTTTTCAGAAAAGTTGACAGATTTAAGGAGATCCCCAGGGAAGGTCCACCACCTGATAGATTTGGGCATGGGAAGAGGTCGTATCTTCCCTAGGGACCGTCCTGTAAAATGAGATAAACCCTAACACTTAATGCAGTTCAGAGCTCACCTCATGCCTCCTGCTGGCAGAGGCACAGCACCGCTCTGGTTCTAAACAACAAACAAGACCCAAACCCAAAATAATACTGTTGTAGCCACAGTTCTTAGAAGTCTGATTAGATTGATGAATAGTTGAAAGGAAAAAATAGCAAAAGCTGGCTCTGTATGAGATACAATTCACAAAGAATATAAAATACCTGCACCTCTTTGTACTTCTTCTGGAAAAATCCTTCAAACATCTAAGAATTTCAAAGAAAATCCTATATATAATCTACACACATTTACCTCTAGTATAATGTCAAGATTTTTTTGTTAATAAAAAAAATACAGGAACCCAGGATTTTTCACAGTCCTTTGTGTTTTGTTACTTAGGAAGTAATCTGAAGAACTAGTCTGTAGCTTTCTGCAGCAATGTTTTCACATAAAATGAGCACATTTTGATTCAGTCTCTTAAGACACATCTCTAGTTGTATTGGTGGACAAGTATATTGCAGATTATAGTATCATGTATTATTGATCCATTGCAAAAATTTTGTGAGTGGAATTTAAATTCTCAGATGGTTTGACCATATCTTTTTTATTTTAGACATCTTCACCAGAGCTGAAATTGTTTATCATAAACTTCAGCCTGAGGCAAAATTCTAGACCTGAGCTAGGATCCATTAAAATCCATGTTGGAAAGGCAGGTCTGGACACCCCAAGGAACGATATGCCACTGCAGCCAGAGTATTTCTCTGTGCCCAGTGACAACTGAAAAAAAATCCTTCAGATATTCATCATCTCCTGATGCTTACTTATTGAAAAGTCTCAATAATTACATCCTGTACTTGGCAAAATTCAGAAATTATTTTCTGCTACCATAAGAAATATTTAGGATGAAAATATTCTGCCATTGGCACCTTTCTGTGTGGTATTAATACTAGGAATGTATTTATATTTAGGTTTCACCCACGAGAAAAAGATTCTTGTATAATTCAGTACTACACTTAGAGCAGAGAAAACCTCTAGGCCACAATATGTAGTTAATATTCAGAATTAAGTCAGTTTATTATGCATCAACTGGTAGGTCAAACTCAGCTTTGTGTGCTGTAATTTATAATACAGCTTTATGCCCAAAGCAATATGGAAGCCCTGAAGCAACACAGTGAATTATTACAACTGAATCTGAACACTACCTTCAAAAATGTATACGATTTCTTCTATTTCTATTGCATGCAGGCTATAAACATGATGTCAGATAGCTCTGTGCTGCAAGGACATCTAAATAAAATAGCAGTTTCATGACCAGTGTCAGCATTTGGCAGCCTGCTTCCTGCAGTCTTAGTAAGGGGTAGTCCAGCTGCTTCAGCTGATTTAACTAACTCGGTAGAAGTGATACGAGGAGCTTTCTAACTCTCTAAGAACTAACAGATTTTTCTCTCCTAATGGCATAGCAAATAAATGGCACATAACAGCTCTGCCCAAGCTCAGACTTTATATTTCGTGACCTGCAGACACAAAGCAATATGCTTCTGGAAACCCTCAGGAGCTGGAGATGAGCCACCCTTCCTCCCTTCTGCATGCACACTGGGCTCCTGCCTGCTCCAGAGGGGACAGACATCCAGGGACAAAGCCAGGCTGCCCTCGCAGTGCCATCACTGTGGAGGGTTTGCTTCTGAATGGTTTCAACTATCCTCAACATGGCAAAGAAAACTGGAAATGGACATCATAGACCCAGTCAAATCAGTCACAGCCTCTTCAAAGGCTGGAGAAATGAGCTGCTTCCCTCACATTTATCCACACAGCAGTCTAGAGACAGGATAACTCTGCAAAACACACAGTGCCTTTGCCATCCCTGAAAACCAGACACGGTTTTTTTTCTATAATTTTAAGACCTGGGATCATTAGGCCAAAGGTGCATTGGAAGTATCACTCTGAAGGGTATTTTCAGCCATGATGTTTTTTCCTTCCCCACTTTCCTCCCATCACTGAGCTCTACCCACAACAGGTGCATGAGCACTAAGTTTGCCAGCTCAGGTTTGGTAGTCACTTTTGTACACTCCTATTAATACTCTTCTAGTAATATGTCACCCTGTGAAGAAATAAATTTTAAAAATAACCAAACTCTGTAATCAAACCCCATCAACACTGGCTAATTAATTCTGAGCATTTTGATGTTGCTTCTCACCACTGCATAGCATCTCCCTCTGAACTCACAAAGCACCTTATTTATACATTCCTTGGAGCAGTTCTTCACTGCTGTATCCCTACGACTGCATTAGAATGGATTTATACATCCTCCTGACTTATACCTCTTTGAGAGATCAGAACTAGTCCCAGGAGGTTTACGCCTCACCTAAATTAGTTCCCAATGTGAAAGAATCTGCAAATAAACTAATTAGAGATTAATTGGCTAATACATATAGATAAGCTAATTAGAGATTAATTAGTGTTTATATAATATGGTCCTTAGAAGATGTAAATTGCTCTTAAAGTACTAAGTATGACATGTCAGTTTTTATGGCTGGCTGACAGCTCTTAGTTGCTGTTGCAGCTTACACATCTCCACACAGCTTCTGAATAGTTTGTCATTAGGAATTTGATCTTCTCATCTTGAAAAAGCATTAACTGGAGAAAACAATAAAAATAATCAAATCAAATCATGGGGCACTATTGAAATGCTCACGCCTCCAGAGAAGAAAAAGAAATGTCCCCTTCTGTTGTGCAGGAGAGGTAAAGTAAACCGGGGAGCTCGTGCTGAGCTCTAAGTTGTGTGGCTTCACAAACCCCTGGAGCAAACCAGGTCTCTCCAGAATTTGGATCCAGATGCTTCTTCATGAACTCTTCTCCTTTAAGCCATCAACCTTCCTGAAATATGGGCAGGAGCAAGAATATGCCAGTACAATTTAAGAACATGAACTGCCTTCCTATTCTGCCTACATACAACTTCCCACCTGGTTTCAACTGCTACAAATTTTCTTTTCCTCGATCAATCTAACTCCATCCAAGAGCTGCTGTAATTTCTCACACACTATATTGCATGGGCTTTGGAAAACTTCTTATGTTGTTAATATACTTCTACTTATGAAATGTATTGTGAATTGTCTTTCATCAAGGTGTTCCTTCTCAAGCATTTATGTTCCTAGATACTGTTGCCAGTTCTGGACTGGTTACTAGGATGAATTTTGAGGAGGGGGGGAGGGCTATAAATGATCTTGGGTCAGCCCCTGAGAGAGCAAAGTTTGAACTACAAGCTTTTCATGCTATGGTCTCCGAGTCCTGTATGCTAATTTGACTCTAAACCTGGTACTGGTCTTACACATATCAGCACAGGCTGAGCACAAAGCTGGTGAAAATCAGCCAATTAATGCAAAACTCCAAACACAATGACATTTAGGACAACTGTCCAGTTTTACAGATCACTTTGACACAGGTAGGGCCTCAGTGAAAGAACAAAGACACAAGTTTCAGGTCAGTAAAACTGAGAAGATTCCACACACACAAACCTATAGAAAGATTGATAAAAGCTCATACTTGAAGACCACAAAAGACAGAATCAGAACTAATCTGTTCAGAAAAAGGAAAAAAAATCTTTTTGTAAATCTGTGCCCTGACAAGAAAAACTTTACAATCTTAGCTCTAATAGGTATCGACAGAGGCAGTAACCCAAAGTTAAGACCTCTTCAAAGTGAGTTTTGAGCAGAACAATTATTGCAGGACTAAACATCAGCCGGCAAAGGCTTTCCTTGCACAAGAATCCACATAGCACCAGCTAAATGAGATGTATACGAAATCCCCTGTTGTTTTCAGCTACGTGCATACATCCCACATGCTAGCAAAGTAATCAGAAAAAACCTTTTCTATAACTCACCTAAATTGAGCTCCTCAGTCAGGCTCCTGAACCCTCTTCTGGCTATAACAGAGAGCTCCTGCCACAGCATGCTCCTGGTAAGCAACTCTGGGAATGATGAATTGGACCAATAATTCTTTTCAGGTGCTTTCAACATAACAGATTTAAATAGAGTTCTATTCTGCTGGCACAGAATGGGACTTGATACGATACTACCCACAAGACAGTCTGAATAACTGCCACAATGATGCATTTTTTACTTTAGTTTTGACTGCACAAGCCAAACACTACCATTAGCAGGCAAATTCACTAACTGTGAAGAAGTTGATCAATGCAATACACAAAGATCTCAAATTCTCTCTTCCTTTGGTTTTTATAAGAAGAGTTCTACCTTATATTACCGTACGGGGACGGATGACAGACACTTGGAACAAAACCTCCATAATAAAAGCATTCAAAGGCCTAGGCTTGCTAGAAAAATCCATATTCATCTAACAGACTTTTACAATACAGCACAATAAAACCAGTCAGCTAAACAAGCTTGTTGAATACTCAAATGTGCACTAAGCAAAACAGAAAAATCAAGAATTGTCCTGCGCTATTTTGGATACCAAGGGTTAACAACCCACACGTAGTTTAAACCATAGAGGATTTCAAACCCAGAAAGTAACCACAAATTAACACCAGGACAGGAACACCACCTCTAATACCCTTACATACGTAATGGGTAACAGCGTTCACCAGCTGTTTACAACTAAGCCTCAGTTGTTCTCTGCTGATATGCAGAATGTATCACGCACATGAGTTTTCAATTAGTTTAAATTCACCTCCAACTTTTTTTTTTTTTTTTTAAACTTACAAGCATCTGACCGGCTTAATCATGAAACAGCCATGGTAGAAAACTGGATGTAGAGTTGAACATTCATTCCATTTACAAATTTCTTGCTATGTAATTTGCAAGCTTTATACTTCCTCTGCTGTAGTGTTCCTGCTACATTTAACAAGGAGGTGACATAAATTTCAGAGCATCAGCATTTGTTCAACTACCTACAAAGCCCCAACTCTTCTTGTCATTCACCCAGAAGTCTTTTTGTTCTTTTCCACCACCTGTGCTACTGTCCCTACACTTTGCTGACAAAGGATATTGGCAACAAGGGGCTGCCTGCCTATGGAACACGATCAGCTTCAAACACAGGTAACAACAAATCACACACAGCACTGTTTCTGTAACTGGGGTTAGTCTCCAGCCCCCAAACCAAGTCAATTGTGAGGTCAGGAACATTTGGGTTTGCCTATGAGCATGGAAGAGAACCATGTTTATGAACCAGGATCACCTGTGGAACAGTAAGGGTGACGGGAGGTGTGCTGGATGGGGGGGCAGGTGCAGAACTGGCAGGGTCAGAATTTACCGGAGCAGGGACTGCTGGGGTTCACCATTTCTGAGCACAATCAGAGCAGGCCTAACTCGGGCAGAAAGGGACAGATTTTCAGAAACACAGCAAAAGACTCTGCCCAGCCACTGAGATTGAACTATTTTGCAAAGAGCAGCAATAACTAAAAGGCAGCACCTGAATACAAAGTTTTCAGAGTGCACACTTTAAAGATCCTGATTTCCTCCTAGGTTGCCTTTCCACCCTTCCCCCTTTCTCCTTCCACACAGAAAGCCCTGCAGATACATACAATAAAGAGCCTGTGCTATTTCTAGTCAAGGTCAGCAAAATCCTTTTTTGTATTTTTGTCTTTAAAGAAAAATTTTTAAAAATCATTATTACCCTTACATGGATGGTCTTTCTCAACACAAAGCCATGCTTGTAAATCGCCTTCCTGTTTATAGGTGCAACTCTGGCAGCAGAAACAAAATAAAAAACATAAAAGTCTTTCTTATGGAAGAATGTATTTCCCTGGCAAGGCTGTGGTTGGTGCATGTGTGTTACTGTTACCTTGGCACATGGGGAAATTACTCCTGGATAATTTCTGATTTTTCTTTTAAGTTCATTTAATTGTGAAATTCTTCAAATCATGTTCCCCATCTGGGCTGTTCCAGGCCTTTCCAGGACATCCGTAAATGTTTTCATTTCCCCTCAGTGAGTACAGCCATCTTTTTCAAGTGCAGCCTTTTCCCTGCAAGCAGGCACCACTTGCTGAGCTTTCATACCCAGAGATTGTAACATGCAGTAGAAAATGTGCAAAGCTAGTGCAGGATGAGTAAAAGCTCTTAAGTGTATGTTGCTCATTAATTAGTCAACACAGTCTCCAGCTGCCTCTCTCATTCAAGGCTGTTTTTCTTTGCTTTTCCTTTTTTTCCACCCCCACTCCCACTCCTGGGAAAACCAGTTCCATACATGCAGCTTGCTTTAAAGAGATTTCTGCTGTGTCTCTGATATCACCTGTATCTAGTGCTCCATATAAAACCAGAGAGCACACGCTGACTCTTTTTCGTTGGATTCATTGGTAATGTTTTTACTTTTTTTTTTTTTTTTTTTTTTTTTGACTGTTCAATTTACTGGTATTGCACAGGGATGTACTTTATTATGGGCAAAACGTGCCCATGAGTGGAAAACAGAATCAAGGCACTCTATATAATAAAATCATGTTATCCACCTAGAAACATGGGGAATCGGTACTGTTATTTGTTTTACAAGAGGGTTCAAAGGCATCAGTGCTAACAATTGGCTTCAGCGGTTCTCGACACAAAGCAAAAAATATTAATAGCTTTTGACTCCCAAAACTCACTACAGGTGCTAGTGAATAGATAAAGTGCATAAAGGTGGAAAGTGAGTTTTTCCATGGCCCAGAAAATAACTGCACTGCAGCCCAGAAAAGGAACTTGTATCCCCTGGAATACACTCTAGGGCTGTAACCTATCATCAGGGAACTGTAACAATTGCCAGCATTTCTCCACAGCAAGCAAGAACTAAAATATTGCCATTTCTCTGAGCATAAAAGGCTCATGTATTGATATGCATACATCTAGATGTATAAACATACACTGCACAGTGAAACTTCTCATTTGAAATGAAAGCTGAGGTTATTTTAAAGGTAGCTGAACGCTGAAATATTTACTGATTATTCCATATTCTCAGTTTAAAGAACCTATCAGATAGAAAATAATTTGAAAGTTCATGTAGAACAATTTGCTGGGATGTCAAATGTTAACACATGAGGGAAGTTTAATTGCTCTGCTTTTAAAACTAGTTCTGATAAAGGCCTAGCCAGCCTGTAAGTGTCCCATTCAGAAATGCTTTTGGATTGTTTATGTCTTCTTTCACCAAATTTCTATGAAGGACAATCTTGAGCCATCTGGTGCCTATTTAATTTTTAACCACCTCTCACTTGGAATATTTCTTTCTTTATACTTATTTTGTCTTAACAAATTGGCCATAAGCTAAACTGCACCATCTGTGACTTCCAGTAAATACAACTGTTGCTAATGAAATTACCCAGCTTCATCATTTTGATTTAAATGCATTGCCTGCTTTTTCTATGACCTTTCATTGCTTGCCATCAAATCACAGCTTTCACACATTTAGATACACACTCATGTAGGTCAGGCTTCAGGAATAAATCTTATCTGTGAATCTCAAGAAGCCTGGCCAAGCTTGCTCAGCAGGCTGGCATGAGCTACCACAGCCAGGGCCATGCTAAGAAATCATTATGGCATTTGTGACCATGCAGCTCAGGGGCTGAACTCAGTGTGTTCCATGCTCCAGGGCAGATCCCCTGCCATGTGACCAATTGGTCACTGCTTCTTGTTCTCTTGCCTCCCATTTGTTTGACTGACTGAATTAATGATTCTGGATGCACTAGCCCAGTCTTTTGGCTACCCTGTCTCTTATTCAATCACAGGACAAAACTGACCAGATTGAACTGGAGGAAGAGACTGGGACCCTTACCTCAAAGGAAAATAGACGGAAACTAAGGTAATCAATGGAAGAGTAGTGGTGAATGAGGGATATATCACCACACAAATTATTTATATGGCATTTTATATATAAAAGTAACCTGGTGTGATTAATTTGAACCTCAGCAGATTCCATTCCCTTATGCTCACATTAAACTGGATAGTGCCAGGCATTTGAAAACTGCACCACAAACTACATCAGAAGGAAAAGATACAGGTGAAATTTCTTAGGTTCAAAAGTGCCTTACTCAAGTAGGTATTCATCGTGTAAGACACTGATGATTCAGTGGCCATTTACATGGCTCCTGCAATAGTTTTCATTCGTATGTTTGCTACCAACAAAGCCTCAGTCCTTCAGAGAGATGTAGTCCCAGTGAGCTGGAAAAAGGAGAAGTATCTATTCCACAGGTACAAGAGTCTATTTCAGAGGTGCTCTGCTAAGGCTTTGGTTCACTATGGATGCCCAAGTACCATCCTGAAATTGCTGTCCCAATGAGCCATGGCTATGGTCAGACTCTCCAGCCTCACATCCAGAGGTACAAACAGTATGATGGTATCTGTTACTGAAAACACCAGTGGGTCAAGTGTAAGAGCAGATCTGAGTTCATCAAACACCTGCTGTACCCCTCCCCAACCTTCTCCTTAGAAAATGGTTAACACCTGTCAAATAATGTTCCATTGTTCTACAGTGGGGCAAGAACATCAAGAGGTGAAACATGAATGCTGGAAGGATTAAGGAACAAGCAGCCAGGTTCCCAGGTCACATAAACTATTGACTCACTTTCAGGCCACATATTTGCATCAGTTTGTGAACCCTCTGCCATGGGTGAGTTAGTCATAACCCTGGTGCAAATTGCATTCTAAAATGAACCCTTATTTCCAGTTACTCTGGCAGAGAGTAAAATAAATCAATGCAATAATTAAAAGCAATATACGAAACTGAAGAGCTCAAACTAACTTCCCTTAAATAAGAAAGAGGAAAAGGCAACAGAAACTTGCAAAGCTCAAAATATAGTTCATATTTAATCATATCTCAGAAAACTAATAACTACTCAGCATTAGAAACAAAAAGGCATAAACACAAGCTCCTCTGTACACTTATGCTCCCCATAGCAGATGCTTGGGATTGTCACAATAGGCCAATGCAGGCATTGCAAACAGCTTTGGATATGGAAACTCATTTCCCCAAACCATCCACTGCATCCTTTCTAAACGGATATATCTTCACTGGCCTCCCACTCAATGCCTGCTAAGCACGTCCTTCTGCTGGAGGCATTAATACAGCAGGGCCACAACCCACTCCTGATCAAACTCCTGACAGGTCGCATCATCATGCAAGTGCTTCCACAGAGGAGATGGGCTTCAGAACTGATGAGTTAGTGGGGGGTTATGTTTACCCAGAGAGGTACGTTTGTGTCCAGATGGAAAAGGCAGACAGAATAAGGGCAGATGGCAATTGCACTGGCATTTATTATAAGATTTCTAAAGTAGGTACATTTTGTTAGAAAAAGGGTTTTTGTAAATATGCTGGATACTTTCTTCCTGTCAAGGAAGGGAAATTACCTTTGCAAATACACTTGATAATTTTATTTAAACTTCCAAGAAGCCTGGTAGTGTCAGCCAGTCTTTGCTGTTCCTATTCCCTATTTTCAGCACAAAAGATATTGTTCTATTGCTCCCAAAACAGCTGTCAGTGTAAACTACACGTGAATGCCCTTTATTTGCTTACTCCACTAGCACAATCCCAATAGATGCTCATAAAAAATTAGAAAGCTTAATAATTCATTGACCAAAAAGCACTTTTGGCTGTAGATATGACACAGTGCTTTAAGGAGACCAGCAAAGGAAAGGCATTCATCCTTTATGCCTGGAATTAGATATTTTATATTGGGGTTGTAGTCCAGAGGTCCTTTCCAACCCTATCAATTCTGTGCTTCTGTGATTTTGGCAGTGCAATAATTTCCGTGATGTCTGACAACGTGAAAGTTTCTGTAGCATCAAGCTGATACACAGAAACAAGTCTGTTAAAGGAAGCAGTAAAAGAACAAAAAGAAAATCTGTAAAAGAACAGCATTGTTCCGTGCTGAAGACGTCCAGAAGCTGGCAATACCTTTGTGTACATCCCACAGAAGCTGTTAAAATCTCCCAAATACAAGATGCTATATGGCTACCAGTAGATAAGCTGACTTCCTGTGTATTTAAAGTAACAACAGAGCTGGGAAAAAAAAAGCGTAGACTCCAGCCAAAACCTCATATAAATCAAATATACTCAGCAACTCCCTTCTGCATGTAGGTGCAATATTCAAGAGATAATCACAGAAAGCCAAGCCAGGATTATAAAGCAGAACTTCATAAAGGGAAATGGTACATTTTCCATGGGAAGAAATAGAGCAAAAGGAACATACTGCCGGAACTGACTGGTTATGAACAGACACAGAGACATCTGAAACCCTCAACAGTTTGGGTTACACAAATTCTAATCTATATCAGCATGTCAACAACTGATAACAGAAAATCATGATACAATTCGATATTTTTTGTTTGATGGGACTGGGTTTACTGTAAGAGATAAGGTTCTGCAAACCGCTTCCCACAGTCAAGGCAGATACAGCTAAACCTGCCTGATTCCAATTACCCTGCAGTCAGGATGTCTCACAACACACCCCTCTTATAGGGCTGGAACCGGATGACATTTAAACTCTCACAGCTCATGGCTATTACAGCAACATGGGATTCTTTGCAACTGTATTTTTTTTTTTTAATATTAGAATAAAAATACTAATCTTGCTCAGTAACTCCCTAAGAGATTCAAAGCTGTCTTGTCCTGCAGCCACAAGTGATATGCATCCAGCTGAACAACAAAATACTGTGTAATCAATTGTATTTTATCTGCATATTTGAGTATCAAACTGTTTATCATCATGCCCAAAGGAAAAAAAAAAAGCTCTCCAAAAAGTACCTCAAGTAATTAGAATGATCCAAGAAGAATCAGAAACTCAAATATCCCAAAAGCAATTATGAACAGCTATTTTTATGGCAAAAGTTATTTTATGAAAGTCATTATGCAACTGTTATCACAGTTTATCAGCCTCTGATGTTCTGTGTGCCTTTGTATTTTCAGACAAGGAAAGAAGACAGGCTAATTGGAGAGAACTGCATTTAGAAGAATAATATATGATAGGAAATGTTTTGTGTGTTTTGTAACACGCACTTCTCCGTTGTCAACAGTATCAATTCAAGTACATCAGGATAACAGGGTGACAGGGCCATCTACCCAGGCAGCACAGCTTCTCAGAGCAGCATTAACTCCTTCGACAGATGCAGTCAACACAGAGCTACAAACATGTTTTATTGCCAGTAGGAGAAGGCAAGGCTGCATCTTGGTTGAATTCAGGTCCAGGAAATTTTGGTATAATACTTTAAAATGAAAAACCAGTTTAAGAAGGAAGCTGAGGGGAGCATTAAGCTACATCTTGTTATTTGAGGTATTCTTTGGACAAAAGTTATAGGCAATTGACATATGGCCTCTCATAGAGAGGCTTCCCCAGAAGACAAGTTTATCTCTGAGTTTAACAGCGTACTCAAGAGCAAGTACTGGTTTGGCATTGCTAAAATGACAGTTTTTAAACAGGTTTTGTATTTCATCCCCTGCCCTTTTCTATAACCTCCACCCTATGATTGTAACATGTAGCAACAGGATAACTAATTACCCCTAAAAACAGACTTGTTCAAGGCAACACCGACTCCAGGTCTAAGTTTCAAAAGTAGCTTTGCTAGTACTTTTTCCCTTTAACTTTTAAATTTCACTCCTGTTAAAAGTTTTAAATTATGAAACTGGAGGTCTTCCTAAATACATTTTCACTACTTAGTGGAAGTTTGAAATGCTACAACAGTACCAGAGGTGGCATTTTAAAGGGCGAGCACCCTGACCTTCAATTCAGAAGGAGAACTTTTTGCTCAAAAAACTGAGAACAGACATCATTCCATTAACAGTGATTATTCTTAATAGTTCACAACATTAATTTTTAAAGTTTGGTGTCCTGGTTTTATTATTCTTTCCCTAATTCCCATTTACATTCATTTGCATTTTACATTTCATATTACTTCTAATGTTAAAGTTTTCCTTCTTAGTTCTTACCTTAGCCTTATGCCAATGTATTGATACAGTGTAGATGCAATACAAGAGAGGTTTAAATACACACTTTTAAACCACTAAGACAATTCTATTTTGATTCAAACATTAACTTGGAATTTTCCTGTTAACTCAGTCCTCTGTTTTCTGCACCTTGAAAAGACAAAGTTGGCTCAGTGTTTGTCAGGGCAGACGTGTAAAACACAATGGTATGATTATATGTTAAGTCTAGATAACTCATGATGATTTTAACATAAACTATCAAAATCCTAGGAGAACAATTTCTTGAAAGGCAAGACGAGAGGCATCTGATGAGCTCAGCTTCAGCAGACCTCTGTCAGTTCAACAGCATCTCAAGAGGATGTTCCATATGTAAGCCTTAATTAGGAGTTTCTCTTTTTCCTAGCTGCTGTCCAATAACAATGCAGTTTATGAAATAAAGCTGTAGTACATGATTATGTCAACTAAAAGGGCAGACTCTCTTCCTCTGGGAGCCACAAATACCTGATTGGCAGTTTAGATCAGCAAGTGGGCAGAAAACCACTCTCTTTTTCAGGTCTGCCCATGAGCCTGACCTTAGGAAGAATGTGAATGAATTCTGAACTGATTTGATTTAGGATAATCAACTTCTTCACACCGTGAAACCACTCCAGTTCTTTTGCTTCATGAAGAATGCATGAAAAACTCATCACATGCTCTTCACAAAGTATACGGATCTATCCACCTTCTTTGGAAAGGGTTACACATGAGATTTCACAATAAATTTTCCTATGGAACAGGGGATCCCAATGAGGAAGGGTTGCTCCACAGCACATGGTATTGTGAGGAGGAACTCTGCTTCTGACAACACACCCAGCCAGAACCTAATACACCTAATATCAGTTATTGTCCCTACACTAGGAGCTCCCTGTCCATACACTCTGCCACCTGCTTTCAGAAGAAACACACTGATGATATACACTTGACTCTTAGAAATACCTAAGAAGTTCTACCAAATTTTACCAAATAAATAGCCCTATTATCTGCTGAAATTATTAACTTCAGAAATAATAAGGAATAGTGTTCAGGAATATGCTTCATGCTGAGGAATTCTCAGGTTTTGTGCCTGTAGTGGCTTAAGGACAGTTACCTCAAAACCTAAGATAACCAGACTGAATTAGTGTGTTAGGAAGGATATCAGGCCCCCAGGATTTGCTGTTCTGATAGTGTAACTTCCTAAGAAAAGCAAAAGCAATTTTTGATCTGTGGTACTAAAAAGAAAATTAATTATGGTCTGGATGAAACTTAATGTGAAAATTAATTGATACTGCTTGCTGAGTAAGAGAAATATTCTAAATGTAGTTCTTATTCCCACTTTTAGTGGTTTCTGTAACATTTCCATCACTAATTCTACAAGTAAGAACTGCATTAGCTGTCATCACCTCAAAGCAGAAAGTTCAGGCAGGGTACTAAAACCTAACATGGCTTTTTCAGCCTTCTTTGTCCTTTCTGCGGAAAAAAATAATCTGTGTTTATGTAAAAAAAATATTTCTAATTGTAAATTGTTTCCCATGTGCTTATTAAAGATCTCTGTTGAATTAATGACAGGCACTTGAATTTCAACAGATGAGCCTGAAAAAAACAACTTTGTACATGCAGTGGAACACAAAGTTTAGTTCTGTTTTCCTAACTTAGTTATTTTTAAAAGTTCAGGATTTTAAAAATTATTTAATTTTCATACCTCTTCGCCATTTATGGCTCTTTCACTTAAGATTTCACAGTATAATAGTACAGAGGAAATTAACTTTGTCTTCCTAGAAAAAGTAGCACAGCTCAAATAACATGCGAGAGGTTCTCTCATGTTCACAGGTCACAACCAGATGCCTTTCACATTTAAGTAATCTGTAAGGGTTTACAGGGGCTTGTAGATGTAAGACAAGTATATTACTATAGAGGAAATTAAATCCAGCTCATTACAGGAAACAATTTTTATTCCTATCAATATAAACTTCTACTTGTGTCTTCAGAAAGGTGAAAGGAATACGGCATGCCATCTAACTGTATTACTAAAATGGGTCTACCATCTTTGTGCATCATCTTTGACTTTTCAATTTACCATGTTTATCAAAAACAAGCAAATTTGTTCCTGCTGACTTTCATATGTATATGTGCAATTAATCACTTTCTTCACAATATGTCTTCCAGAGATTCTGAAAAACAGACACTGAATGATTTCCAGATCTTCTGCTTAGAACCTAAAGGCAAATTTGTCTTTTCTTCCCCAAGTTTCTCTGCAAAAAGTGGGGTTTTTCCTCTAGAGAAATGAATTTAAAAACTGCATTTATATCACAAATTTGCATAAAACCCCCCAGTTCTGCAACTGTTTAACACTCCTGGTATGTATATCTGCATTCAAAGAGAAGCAGATCTAGAAGTGGAACATCCTTACACCTAGCTAGGTTTTAGCTTAAGGTGGCTGGTCCACACACTTCTTTAGGAGCAACTTCTCCTTTTTTAAAGCTACTATATTTTAGATCTTCAAATTGCCATGCAATACTCCTATTCTGGGAATACATGCTTTTACTTGCGACAGAGAATTAGATCTAGTAAAACACTGTTTCTACTTTAAGAATAAAACTCACAGAACATAATCAGCAGTGTGTCTGGTGATGATTTTTCAGAGCATCACTTACGCATTATTTTGTGTAGAATGTGTGCAGGAAGACAGTTTGATGTTTAAGTGGGACTTGACTCAGCCTTCAGAAAAATAAGCTTACAAGTACTTCATCAAGCCTTTTTAGGGATTAGCTTGTTTCAAATATATCCTTATTTGCATTTCAAGTTACCTAAAAGAAACTGCTATCAGCGTTTCAAAGTGGATAAAGCCAGACACTTGGTTGTGAATCAAGGCATTTGATTGAGGGGAAGAAATACCCATATAATAAAAGAAAGGCACAGAGTCACAACAACAACAGAAATTTGCTGTGCTACAAGTTACTCTGTTATACCACGGCATGAGTCTTCTTGCCTACTGAAGGAGGTGATAACAGGGAAATTTCCATGGGACTAAAAAAACCTAAAAAAAATGAGAGGGAAAGAGGCTCGGATCCACTGTGCAACCTCAGCAAGTTTTCTCTGCCTGTGTGCATTATCTGCAAGTCCTTAAATTTGTGACAGGAGCAGGGAATGAAATGATAGTGTCCAGGAAATATACTGGAGAGAAGAAGGAAGAAAGCTGGTGCCTGTAGCATCCCCTTGCCCTGTCTTCCTTTCTGAAAGAATCTGGAAAGCTTTAGGAGAAGAAGATCATACACAAAAGAACAAACTTCCTGTCAGGTTTCCTACTCTGGATTTTGCTGCTGGCTCTGTCCCCGGCAATCTGTGATGCTGTGCAAACTACACAAGCAGAAACTCTGTGGTTTCTGTTTATGTTTCATTTTATGAGGGTCCAGCTTGAGTAAGTTGATCTGCAGAATCTGTGCACTGTTAATCACTACAACTGCAGTTAAAAACAACAAAAGATGGGTAATTAGGTTCTGAAAATGTCATCATCCAGTAAAGTATGTATCAGACTTTTGTCTGCCCCAGCTGTCCATTCCAAAACTGAAAGGAATGCCTCCACCTTGTCTAAAAGTGGCATTCCAAAAATAAATTCTTAACTGTGAATGATGAATTTCCTCGTGGAAATCATTATTTCCATATTCAGTACAGTGTGAGTACTGCATAGTAAATAGGACACAAGCCTGTGCAATAAGGATAAAATGAAACGCTGAAAAACTGCTCATTTGTTGAGCTCTGCGTATCCTGCATAGTAAATGAAATGAGGTCCTGCAGAAAAGGTATGTAATTACAACATTAAAAATCACCTTATAAGTAAGTGCCTTTTCTCATAAGGAGGCCAACCTGAGGTTGTCTGGGAACATCTTAATTTTGACATGTTCTAATTTGAACATTTACCTTCACAATGTTAGAGACAAAATTAACTCCACTGGTTTATATGAAGTGCTCTGCACAGCTAAAAACTTCCGAGCTGCAGAATGTAGGCCCACTTCACTGGTTAACACCCATGGCCTGGTGCCACTCAATGACTGGGCTGAGTCCACTAAAACAGAGCAAGTGGCCTAAATTCACACCCACTGAGCACTCCCAGGGTGAGTATCTAAGAAGTGAGTAGACTCTTTCTATCTATTCAGCACTGCTGAAAAAAAAAGTTTAGTTTCAAAAGAATTTATCTAGAAAAAGGGAAGTGGATCTGGCAAGAGTTTGACATTGCTTAAGGCATGCACAGGTGGATGAAACTGCAGGCCAGGTCAAAGGAAAGAAGAGATTTATGTTGTGTGCAAAGAAAAGGGCAGAAGAAAAATAGCCGCTCGGGCTGGGCTGCACTGAAGTGAATGAAACAGCTGTTCATACAGGGAAGGAATGGTCAGGTAAGACAGGTTGGAAATAATAATCATAGGGCCATCTGCTGCCCTGGGACTTTGCACCCTCAAGGTATGAAACAAATTTTGTCTTCTAGGAGCTCAAGCAGTGTAGCTGTTACAAGCCTGTCAAGTAAACAGTGCCTGAACAGGGCATTAAAGTTATCTGAGTTTCCTGCAGAAGTTGCTAAACTAGTTTAAGACTAAACGGTGTCCTTTTAACCAGATTTTCTATTTTAACCAAACGCTTTATGAGCACAGAAGAAATACACTACACAAAGTGACACCACTATTTCCTGCTAAGGTGGAAGAATTAACAGACAGTTATTTTGTCACTTCCTAAGAAAGATATGTTCTCATATTGATGCTAACTTTTCATTTTTACCAGGACCTTTTTTCAATGATTTCAGCAAAGAACTTGAAATAGCTGGAATCCCCGGTGCAGGTATCTCCTTGACCTTTTATCACTTGGTTTCAGACTTCGGAAAGCAGTCCAAAAAGCTATGTTTTGAGATAAGTCATTTTCTGAATTAATTATTGCTTTCATCCAAATCACACAATACTTGCTACTGTCTTGAGAAGAAAAAGAACGTATCCTTCCATCTCCAGAAATTTGTGTAGCTCTGTAAGCTGTTTCTGAGATCCCTGTTCATGACCACTTCACTGGTAAACCTGTACTGCACTGCAGGAAAAACACAGGGGAGACTTCAGAGCTGCAGTGAGACCTGAGATGGATTAAAACCTGGCCAACTGGTCTTCTGCAATAAAGCCTGTCCCAGGCTGGAGGCGACACAAGTCTGAGTTCCCCTCTCTTGCTTAAGTAGTGCATGGAAGCATCAGGAGGCTGAAAACCAGCTGACATCCCTGGTACCCACAACTCCCAGTTTTACCTTTCCTCATACACTAACCAGCTAGGGAGGTGAAGAGCATACAGCACCACAGAATCATCTAGGATCATAGAATGATAGTATTGTTTAGGTTGGAAAAGCCCCCTAAGGTCATAGAGTTCAACCTTTAACTCAGTGCTGCCAAGCCCACCACTAAACCACGTCCCAAAGTGCCACACCTACCTGTCTTTTAAATAACTCCAAGGATATGACTCCAGCACTTCCCTGGGCAGCCTGTTCCAATGCTCAACAATGCCTTTTCTGAAGAAAGTGTTCATAATACCCAATCTAAACCTCCTCTGGTGCAACTTGAGGCCATTTCCTCTCATTCTGTCACAACTGACCCCCACATCACTGCACCCTCCTTTCAGTAGTTGTAGAGAGGGACAAGGTCCCCCGAGCCTCCTTTTCTCCAGGCTAAACACCTCCAGCTCCCTCAGCTATTCCCCATCAGACTTGTGCTCCAGACCCTTCCTCAGCTCTGCTGCCCTCCTCTGGACTTGCTTCAGCACCTCAATGTCCAGAACTGGACACAGCACTTGAGGTGTGGCCTCACCAGTGTCCAGCACAGGGGGATGGTCACTGCCCTGGTGCTGCTGGACACACCAAGGCTGGTCCAAGTCAGGTGCCGTTGGCCTTCCTGGCAGCCTGGGCACACCTGAGTCATGTTTGTTTGCATGCTATTACTACCATCATTAACATGAGCCTGGTTCTGCATTCCTCAAAAAGAGCTGGAAGGGTATTTTACCATGGTATACAACTGCTCACAGTAGTTTGAGCACCAAATATCTTTGCACCGGCTCAATGGAAACCATATTTGTCAGCCTGAAGAACACTCTACAACAGCCACACCCCTTCTCCAGCTCCCCTGCAAAGGAGCCTTAGGTTGTTAGGCTGGAAGAGAACAGACTCCAGGACAGTGGTTTTTTAAAGAACATGGACAGACATGACCTTGCGTTTAGGTTCCCTGCTGTTTGCAGCCATCTCTTAGAACAGCCACTTTCAAAATTACATACCATCACGGCACATTAGGTGCAACTGAAAAGGAAAATCATTTATTTAATTTAGTTTATTTATTCAAGTTGACCTGCTGGGATGGGGAGAAAGGAAAGAAGGAAATGGAAATGACCTTGCATTAATGAAGATCACAATCTATTGGAAAAATAGCCAGGGACTTTGCTCTAAGGAAACCTGCAGCTGCCGAGTCTTGCCAATACTAATGACTATCATTATACCCATTTGTGAAAATAAGCCAAATTTCAGATAAATGAAAGTAGCCGGGATAGAGAGATTCATGATGTAATCATAATATGCCAAAGCCAAGAAGAAATGTCACCCCAGTATCTCACTTAGCAACAACTGCTAAAATAGTGTGAGACACGGCCCAGACACTGTGATTAAAAGGCAGATGTCAGATGACTCAAAAAAGCAGAATCCAACACAACAGCCCAGGCCAGGAAATTAGTGTTGGTTCTGGGGTTTTTTGGGAGTTGGATTTTGTTTTGGTTTCTTTTAGCCAACAGTAGCTCCTAAGTGACCTTCCCAGACAGGAAACTCTTCCTCAGATCAGCTATTGCCACTCAGCTGGCACAGACAGAGATAAAATATCCCAAGTCAGAAACAAGTATGCAAATGACACAGCAGTCAGGCCTTGCATCTATTATAGTGAGTGTGCAGTCTCATTGACTGGGAAATCCATTTCAGTGTTAATGGGAAAATTCCCTGTTTGGGATAGTCACACACAACCAAAGTTTATAATAAGCCCAAAACACAGTGTATATAACTGTTTTAGCATTAACAAGGCAAAACCATGGAAATCATGTTCCTTGAGAAACATCACATTTTGGACAATCTTCAAGCTAGAGGCTAAGCCAAAGGCAAATACATCTGCTGTGGGCATTATTTAATACAGATTTTCAGCTTTTCTTAAAAACAGAGTATAGCAGATGTTTAATTTATTGCATCTGAAAATTTGGAATGCATACGGGAGAAAACTGTAAAGCAACAATCACAAAATAGTAACTGAAGTCACCAAGAATATTTTTACCCAAGATTCTCAATCACGAAGCATGAAGTTTGGGTAAGCTTTTTACCTTTTCCATGCAGTTTAATATACTGCAACATACAGTAGAGAAAAGGCCTCTGGACAATCTACATGAAGAAACAACTGGTGAGATAAGAAATTGAAGTTTTTAGAACACCTCATATATCCTGTATATTTCCACTTGTTAACAATTCTTCTGGAGACAAACCAGTGATAACTCCTCCTTAGAAACTTAGGATACTTGCAAATTAAAAAACTGAAAGCACATAACAAATTAATTTTTTTTCCATTTTCCTCCATTTTTACATCCCTTGTCTCTCACATTAAAGAATGACATTTAAGATATTAATCCAGTTTGAACCCAGGACAAATCAATGCTTTTAAGAACTGTAATTGCTAGGATTATAAAAATAATTGCTCAAGTAAGGATTGAAGCTTCCTCAATTTTGATCTCTGATCTTATTTTCATTCACTCTTAAAATATAAATGCAGATTTATACAGAGAATTGTTGGTTTAACAAAGACTCCAGGACTCCAAGGAACACATTGCTAGATGGTAACAATATTCATGTATATCAGTGATTTTTAGACCTATGTTCAGTCTGAGATCTTTTCACAACAAAATATCCTACAGGTAGCTTGCCGGTGAAGAGATTCCTTTAAGAATCATAATATTTGAGGGACCTTGCAAATTAATGAATGTGACCAACATACAACCACATACACATAAACGTTTGACCTACAATGCAACGATGCATTTCAAGTTACTGTTGAACTTTTACAGTAGAAGTTTTGTGTCACTGCTACCCTAGAGAATTTTTATTTAAATTACCAAGCAAGAATTTTAATTTCAAATATCATAAGAGAAATAAGTAACTGCATTTTTTATACATATTTTTATATATAAAATTGAAAAACAAATTTCCTACTAGGGACCTTCCCTGAAAGCAGTGATATTTCAGGACTTCTAAAAAATTACTTTCTTGGTTAATTCTCATTTATATCTTTTTATACCTGTTGATAGAGCATACAGTCCTTACTGAACTGGATTCCTTTGCTCAAGGAAGTAGGCTCACACACATTATCGAAGAAATGCCTGACAACACTGCAAATTTGTCTTGCACATCAGAAACACAAAGGGAGGCTCCGCACTTTGCATTCTTCTCTCCCGTCTGGGGACAGGGGACAGGAAGAAGAAGAAGCCTCATGACACCTCAAAGCTGCACAAAGCAGCTTTCCCTTGTGTTCCATGTCCCTGATTCTTTTGGGAAAAAGGAACATTTTGTAAAGTTCCAAGGAGCACAAGTGCAAGGACACATCTGTTCCTTCCCCTGACCTCTCTAGAGCCAAGCCTGCTTCCTTTATGCGCATGCAGAGAAACAGAATTGACTTGAGGCTCCAAACCAGGTTCAAAAGATTAGTTTATGGAATAAGCACTAAGACACCTGGAAAACTGGTTTTCAGCCTTCCTTGATTTTTTCACTTAATTCCTATTAGCAGTAACAGAGTGCCTGCACATAGGCAGGCAAGCTGCTAAACCACGGTGTAGCTGGTTAAGGTTTCATCTTGGTGTTGCTTAATCCATAAGATGGTGTCATTTACTCACAGTTAGAGGATAAATAGATACCAGCTCTGTGCTCAGGAATCTACCTGGTCTCACATTTTTAACAACACTACCACCTTTAAAAGGTTATCCTCATAACTATCATCTCCAACAAGCTTTGCAGCACCTAATTCATAGGGTATTGACTGTGAAACAAGTCGATCCCCTCAATACCTTCTGGGAAGGGATGGTTGTTCCTTGTTCTTGTTTCTAATTGTCTCTAGCCATCAGGACAAATTCATTCCCTTTCCCCGTGGAGTAATGACTGACACTGTGGCTGGAATAAGATGGGGTGACTGCAACAGCAGCTCTGCCGTGGGTTCCTGTGTCAGCTAGAGTAACAAAATCAAGACTCATTTAGTAAAATAGCACTCACCAAAATCTCCCTGCTGGACATGGAGAACAGCTTGTGTCACTTTGCCTGCTTTGCCACCAGCATCTACACCACAGGCACCATCAGGACAGCTGAAAACAGCCCTTGTCAGCTTAACAGATACTTAGCAACTGACATATTACTATAAAATAGCTATCAATAAAATAGCTTTTAAACAGAGAGAGTAGAAGACTGCACCATATCTTCAGCAGCCTTTTTTAGTGTGTCTGTTGGCAAGCAGAAAAAGAGGAGAGGACAGCAGAGCAGAGGACTGATGACAGCAACTGTAGAGCCATCTGAGTTGGATTTGCTGCTGAACACAAACAAAAGCTCCAGACTTGCTTTTTCAGTAGAAAGCCAAACATGAATTATGGCTCAGATATGACCACACTACAAGTCAGCAAGGCTGGAAGTTGTTGGGATCATACACTGCGTAACACCTTCACTACCTGCATCAACTCTGCATACACACAAATAGCTGCTCAAGCAGCTGGAATATGAGCCATGGAATAGATTACCACAGGTACAAATTCTATTATTTCCAAGTCATTCACCAGATTGTCTTACCAGGCTAATTTATATTTCAAATACGCCTTTTGTTTTAATCAGAAATCAGACTTGTCCCTTGCCAGTTCCCACGTCAGAGCATGCAAACCACTCCTATAAATCATCTTTGGCAAGTTTCCTACAATAAAAGGTGTGCTGGACAGACAGCCGGGTGTACTATGGCCACAGCTGATTAATCTTCATCCTACTGCATGTTCCCCCACCCCTGGAGCAGTGACATTATCTTTCAGCTTACCTTACAGACCAGTTAGGAGACACTCAGCTTTGGTGCTCTTCAGCTTTGCCTTACAGTGGCTCTGAACTTATTGGAATTGTCAACACTATTGAATATGATATTTATGGCACACTTCAAGCTCACGCAAAAAAAATAACAATTCACGGCAAGTTCTGCCTATCTTATTATTTACATTAATGCATATTCATCTCAACTTGTACAGGAATGCATCAATTTACAGGGGCAGAATTTGTATTTCTTCGCCACAAAAGGTATAGCATATTGCAAATTTTCACACTGCAAAATGCAGTAATTTTTTTGTGGGTAGAATCATTATGTTTTGGCTACCCTGGTGTGTCTGTATCTACTAAAAGACTTTTAGTTTGCTAAAATTAAGGATAGATCCTTAATTTCCAGACATATTCTTTAGCTCTGTTCTCCAGCTTCTTGTTTTAATTAATTTTGGGGTTCTTGCTGTCTGTTTCCACTAGGAGAAAACAAGAGGTGATCTGGTATTTCTCTGATCTGTGATATCACTTATAAAGAGAACATACAGTTCCTGTATTCCTAATCATGGCTGGTTAGGAAAACAACTCATCACATGCCACAGAGAACCTTTGTTCACAAACCAAAACATTTTAACTTGTCTTGCTTAGGATATACTTCCAGATAGCACCTTCATATTCCTCCTGACTTGAGGGGTTCCACCTGGCTGCTTCCTGCTGCCCCCAGGCTGCCCATTTGGTTGTGCCGGTACCACCGTCTGCAAGGCCAGACTGTGCCTTGGACAAGAAAACTGAACCAGGTTAAGAAGTATTTTTTTTAACACTTACTTGCTTTGTTCACAAGCATAGCTGCATGAACAGTGGTGCTGCCACAACAGAACAAACATTGTGGGCAAACATTCAGCTCCATCAGCAGCAGGATGATTACTTACTGAAGCAATCACACTATTTACTCACATGGCAGTGACTGGCACATGGGGTAATCGCCAGGTATCTGCTATCAACTCCAGCTGTAATGCAATGTTACTGGTGGGGTTTTAGTATACCACTGGCCCTGACAATTGGCAAAATAGCTACTGGATACCTATAACACCGAGAATGAAGCCATGTCCAAAGTGGACAGCCGGAAGAGGCAAAACCTATGAATAGAAAGAACAGTGCAGCAAAAGCAGCCTGTAAGGACCACTGAAAGATGACTCTTTGTAATTAAATGAGGTACAAAGTACCTGCTGACCCAGCTCATACTTTAGACCTATGTTCATAATAACTGTTAATATGTTAATAACACTAAAGCTGTTGTGAATTCTGAGATTCAGGTTCAGGAAGGCCTCAACTATAACGATGCCATCAGATTCCAGCTCAAACATCATGCCTCACTTAGGTTCTTCCTCTCTACTGTGAAAACAACACTGGAAGTGCAGCGTCAGATCTCAGACTTGGATCAGCTTATGGTAGCTCAAATGCTGGGGGGACGGTACGGTGCAAAAAAAGTAGTTTACTTTTAGTTCAACGACCTTCAAGGGCTCCAGCAGCACTGGGAAATGTTCAAGCTTAGTCAGCCATTGAGCATATGGCTGCACATCCCTTCATAATTAATGAGATCAATCTGAAAGCTGCATTGAAGCTATAGCATTCCTTTTTACTCCTATCGAAACCCAACACCATTTTTCACATCCAGCTGTAAACATACTGGGTGGGAGCTCAACATGTCACAAACATGGAATGGGGCATTTTAGTGTCTCCCATACAGTAGTCTGGAGTTACTCAAAATCAATAAAAATTCTGACCATGCTTTTCTCAGATGCAATATAGCAGAAAATTCCAAGGTTCTTTCTGTAACAGAAAGCCATCAGCTAATGCTGAAACCTTTTGTGAAATTTAAGTAGTGCATTCACTTTATTGTGACAGTGTCACTGCTCTGATTTGCTTGGTGTGCATGTAGGACTTGCTGTCTTCATAGAAATGTATTGCCCTTTTATTTTTTTAACTGTCAGTGTATCTTGATCACCAGAAACAGAGGAATTATTCACAAAGAAAAGCAGTATTAAAGCTCACCTCCATTTTGAGTAATGAAATCTCCAAACCAGTGCACTGTCCCTATTATACAAAATGCAGCTGCCATCACTGTAACAAACGTCCTCTTGAAATAAGGAAATTCTTTATGGGTTTTCAAAAGTTCATATTCCTACAAACCCAGTCACAATGTGATCCTGTTTTCACAGATTTGATAGAAAATTAACCAAGATCAAATTGCTACAATCTGCTAATTGAGCTTCATTAAATAAACATGAACATTCAACAAAAACAAAGCAAACAAACCAGAATTTAATTCCTTAATCCCTCTAAATGGCACCTGATTGCTAGCTTCTCTCCTGAGGCTAATGCAGGATCCAGCCTGGAAGATATTTTCTACCAACAGATTGTTCCACATAGAACAGTCTCCCTAAGACAGCTTCCACTCTTGCTGCCTATGTGCAACCCAAATGGGGACCTTTACAAAAATAACTACTCAGCAGTTGCCTCTCTATGGTACTTAAATTTTAAATAAATATGACCAGAAGAAAAGACAGCTTGGTTCTTTCTCAATGTTTGTGGATTTCCTTACATGAGCCACTGCCAAGACATTGTGGTCTAGCATAGAACACAGAATACAGGGTGCTCGTGTGGAGGATTTTAATATCAAGCCATGGAAAACGTGTTTTTAAAGTAATTTACCATCAGGTTTCATTAACAGTATCAGCCTCTCCATAGGCTTGTTTTGAGCAACAAAGCTTTTGCAAGGTAGTTACAACTTGGTATCACAACTTCTTTCTTAGAATTGCCAGTGCTAACAATTCCTACTGAAAAGGAACACCACTGAAAAACACCTTTCTAGGTGGTCAGGAGGAAAAATGCACACTGTGTACAAAACCAGCTTCAGCCCAAAACAGAACTAAACCCAGGAGTGATTGTTCAGTCTCTCCTGCACATAATATTCCGTTTGGACAAACAATGGCAACTGTCAGGTACCATCGATCATTTCCATTATGTTTAGAGTAAATCTTAAATCATTGTCTCTTTGGAAAGAAAGAAAATTGAGATAGATAAGGAACTGTCAAGCAAAAAGCTCTGTAACTGAGGGGTTTTCATAAAAACTTTTGAACTTAAGTCAAGCAGTGGCCAGACAAGCCATGGAGCTTTTGCACATCATGATGGCTCACGAATGAACACGGACCTGTAGAAATGCTACACAGGAGAAATGCTGTGAGCTTCACTGTGAACTAGAAATGAGTCTGGGGAAAACCAGGCATAATCAGCGTAAAAGCCAATTTTCTTATAGTATATATGAAATAAATGCCTTAGAAAGTGAATTTCAGCACATTGAGTCAGAGTGGCGGTATTACGAACGGTGCTCACTGGTTCAGCACTGACAACAGTGAAGGTAGAAACAAGTAAAACACAAAGCTAATTTTTGGGTTTTAAAGTTTAAGGCTTTTTTTAAACTTTGTGGAAAATCTTTGGAGGAATTTACTTATTATCACAGAGCTATGATTTTAACTAACTCAATGCAGACTTCCAAATGCACAAAATAAAGAGTTCTGATTTTAAATATAACCTAAAAATACTCACTGCTTTTATTTACTATGCTTCTAAAGTTCTTAGGAAAATTCTCCAGATAAGCATTATAACTTTTCTAAAAAGGAACAGCTAGCCATCTCCATTTCCTCTGCAGATCAGAAGCCTGCTTTAATTCTCACACTGTTACAGAAATATCTCACAAAGAAGTAAACAAAGTTTAAGCAGTTTGCTGTCCCTACAGATGGCCAATTCAAATGCTCAAACACCCACACAAGAGAAATATAGCTCCAGCCTCTCTAGAATACTGGTATCTCGAGGAGAATTCAGCATTGTCTCATGTTCCCCATTCCACAGTATCATGCAAAGACTGATATACTCAGCAGACACTTTTTTTTTTCTAAGGCTTAATAGGAAAATGTAAGAGGAGCAGGTTGAATCTAAAACCCAGCTTAGATTCACAGCTATGAAAAAAAATCTAATTTCGTGTTCCAGTAATACCTTTTTCACTTTTCCTTCAGCATCCATTAGGACAAAACCACCAAGTTTTGAAAGTTTCATGATACAATCAAAGAAAGAAAAGTTTAGTCAGCATATGGTTACCTGGAATGTGGGAGGCTGGTGCTCTGATCGACGTGTCACTATTCTTCGTTGAGGGAAGAGGGAGAGAAGTCTCTTGTTTTGATTTCACTTTTTAACTGAATCCAAGCAACTCTTCTTCAAATCAATATGTGTCAATATACTTACCCTTTTAACTAACCTGCTTTCCCTCCCATTAACAAAATGGTAACACAATATTTCATTTATGAAAACTGAACAAGAGCACTCTTTCTTAAACCTTTTTGCACAACATTACTTGGAAGGCTAACAAGACTGTGTTTAATTTTTGTGCCATCCTTGGGAGGTTTGCTTCAAGACATTCAATCAACTTTGCAAGAAATTTTTAAGTTTTAAACTGTTGTATTTACTAGGATTGAAAAAACACATTTCAAAAAACAATAATCTCAATTGTTGTGTGCTGCTGTAATAGGGAACTAGATCTGACCAGGCAATGAGTAGGAGGTCTGGATAGCAAAGGTTCACTTTGTCTTTAAACCTATTTCTTAAAAAAAAAAAAAAATTCAAGTTTGACATAATCCAGCTATTGTTAAGATTTCAGTGAATGTGTTTATTAAAATATTGTGCAGCAATTATTATTGCATTTTAAAGTGCCCCACAGGAACTCTAACTAATTGTTACAGAAGTGAGGGGCAAGGTGTATGAAGAGATAGCTATATCTGGCATGGTTTAGATTACAAGCATCAGAAAAATGAACGTGTGTAAAGGGATTAATATTTTCTGATGTTTATAAAACATCAAAGGACCGACAAACATCTATCATCCCTTGTTACTGACATACTTGCTCTGTCAATGCACAGAATCACTTGAACAGAGATTTAACTGGAGTTAACGACATTTACATTAATTACATTTGATTACTTGACAATTTTAAACATCAAATACCAGTCAGTTACAAAAGCATTGCAATCCTACTTGCCAGATGGGAAACCAGAGTGTTTAAGGGTGAGGCTTTAAAAAGCACATAAAAACTCTGCTGTAAGACACCCTCAAAGTCAGTGTTAGCAACTGCACACCAACCCCAAAGTAGCACTGTCACCCCCAGCTCTGCCTTTCTCAGTGAAAAGCAAATGCCTCAGTCAACCACCTGGGAAAGGAAACCTTAAATTATTTTGATCAGTGGCTACAGCATTGCTTATCAAGCAGCTAAGATACCTTCCATATGTCTCGTTGCAGAAGTCTGCTACTCTCACGGCATTCCCATGTTCCAAGCTCAAAATGGTTTTTATGCTCCATAATACACTATTCTTGTCACAGCTGCTTTGGAGGTCTCAGCTACCTCATCTTGTATGTCACTTAGCTTCTACAAGCTGACAGGATTGTAAAAGACATAAAACTCTCTTAATTTCATATTCTAACATCATCACTATATTTTAATACAGACCAAACAAATGAGTACTCACTAGCACATGGCACCTTCATCACTCACACCAATCTTTTAGTATTTACAAGTTTCAATACAGAAGTCATTTCCCCTTTGATCCACTCTTACCACATTTACTGCAACTTCATTAAAGAAATATAAGACTACATTGTGTTTCCCCCCTCCCCATTTTAGTCCAGAGTAAGTGCTAGAAATGGAGTTTGTAATTGTCTTAACTGTAAGAGGTTTTTCCCAAGCCCTTATCACCTGTAACAGAATAGGTCTGGTGGAACAGCTGAATAATATATTATGCAGGCAATCACTTATGCTACGATGTCCACCTGGATGCTTAAAGAAAAGCATGTTTTCTCAAGAAAAGCTGGTACTAAAAGCATTCACCTTGTGTTGCAAGGACAATGCTATTCTTCTGCCCTGTACTGCTTTGTATCTCACGAACTGAATCTATTTCAGGTTCCACCGAAATGCACAATAAGTCTCTTGTCTGAACTGCTAGAAATTGGGGTGGCCCCAGTTCAGACACACGCTGTGCTCTCACACCATTTTCTTGGTATATTTATAAACTTGAAATGTGAAGATGTCTTTCTTCCCAAAACTCCTCGGAAAGCCGGTGGACAGCTGCCCTGCTCCCAAGCGCGTAGGTGTGCTCACACCTTTGACGGACTTCATCCTGCAAAGCTTTTGTATCAATTTATCTTCACTAGGTACACTGGTGACTGGATCCTAAATCATGGCCTATTTACTGCACACTGGCATCTGTTTGACTAATGTCATTGGAAGGACGTGGAGGTTTAACTGCCTACTTGTTGCTCATCTGGCAGAGGCCTTTGACAATGCCACACACTTGTGTATCTGCTGGTGGATTAATCAAACGCCCGCCTGCCAACAGCCTCAGTGCTAGAATTCCACACTCCCTTCTTGCTTCCTGCCTCTGGTTTTGGGGCATTTTGTTGACTCCACTCTGCCAGTAGGAGTATTATCCATCTGCCCCAGGAGAGGTCACAGACCTCATCATACAGAAAGGAACAGAAGCAATAAAGCCTCTGAACCTCGTATCAGACAACACTGGAACACTCCAAAATGAGACTATTTCAGCTTCCAGCTGAAATATTTTTTTTAATTTATTTTCTAGTACTCAATTTTTCAGTGACAACAAAAATGGAACCACTGTGGAAAGCTGTCACTTTTCAATTAAAACATCATTCAAATGAAACTCCCCATCTTTAGCATGCAACTTGAGTTAAAAAACATCTACTAACTCTTCAGCATGCCTAACTTTCACAATGAAACAGCCAACATAAGAGCTAGAGGTAGGGCAGAACATGTAATACATCTACAGAGCAAATTTGAAGAATTCCTCCATTGACTTTTATCTGTGAAAAAAAAAATTGTTACCTCTATCTAAGGCAAAGTTTTAAACATCTTATGAGTCAAATATAAATGTTTATGACATCTAGGTCATATGAGGGTTTTAAACTTTATGAGCACAGATCACAGAGAGCAAGTACTGGAGTCAGAACATGATTCTCAAGTCTCTTGGCCTATCCAGGTTTCTTCACTTTTTCTTCTCCATTCTCCTTCCTCCATTCTAAGCTCCTAAATCCTTCAAATGTCTCTAGATTAGTCAGGCATGGGCCACAGAAATTATTAGAAGGAAATGAGAGGCCATCCAGAATTTGTTACTCGGGTTATCTCAAGTGTGTCAGTGCTACCACAGCCAGCTCAGTTTGCCTTTGTGCCAATGGAAGGCTTAAAGCTTTCCCTAAAAAAGGGTAGATATTGACCCAGACACAATGTCCAACAGAATTCCATGAATAAAAAGACCAACTTGGGAACTAAAATACAATCTTTGTGTTACTTGCTGGCTACCCAGGAAATACTAGATGGGCCACAAAGTCACAAGGTATTGTCTCCTGACTAGAATGAGAGCAGCTAGGCAGAGTCTACAAAAGGAGTAAGGCAGCAATCTTGCTGCAAGTGCCTCATCTCCCTCTTTCCTGCCTTCTCCTCAGTTCTCAGCCCTTGCCTGCAAGCCCTAAAGGCTACAAGGTTAGGAAATTGTGAGTGATGGCAGGAGGATCTGAGCAGCCCTCAGAATCCAGCATAGAGAGCACTCTTTGCCTGCTAATACCAGAAATAACCTGGTTTAAAATGTGTAATTTCCATACAATACAGACTGTCTTTTCTCCCATATGCCCTTACAGGAATATTTTCTCTCATTAAATATTTTTTTGCCAGTAAAAGATCCAGCCAAATTATTAAACATTTAGGTAGCCTTACTTTGCAAAGAATTGGGAAGAGAATCTTTAGAAAGAAGGAACTGGAAAGGATCCTAAAAACAGACAAAGAAAAGAGACTTACAACAAACAATACAGACACAGAAAGAGCAAATGGGCTCATGCATCTTCAGTTCTTGCATGCTGCAAAGGAACATCCATGACATTCTGAGCTCTGCAAGCTCCAGGGTGTGAGGATGGCTTCTACAACTGAACCACACAAGTGAGTGAGGACTCGTTCTCCTTAGCAGCAGCTCATAGTGGCAGTCTCTAAAGCAAGAAGCAGCAGTCATGACCCAAATACAGAATAATACTGCTGATTTTTAATTTTTGTTTTGTTTGCAAGTATTACTCTCAGATTTTTAAATACTATTTGAAATAGGGGTAGCATCTACCATAAAGTACTAAGAAAAATTAGATTTTTATTAACTTCAGCTAAACAGCACAAAGTACACAACCCTGTTAAAGAGTTCTCTGATGGCTTCTTGGGCTGCCTTAGATCTCTCTGAATTTATCAGATACAGAGAGGGAAAATAGGACATTGCCTGTTACACAGCCACCTACAGATTAACAATATCATTAACAGATACACTTCAGTAAAAACCACACAGAAAAGCTTTTAGTCTAAAACATTCCCCACTAAAGAAATCAGTACCCATGGAAATCTGACCAAATCAGATTCTTTATTACACTGTGTACAAATAAGAAGTAACAAGTGAATGACCATTGCAGTATGTTTTTTCAACACTTGTAAAACTCCAGGTTTGGACCTACATCTTGAAAAGCTTCTGACAGGCTCTGATTTACATCTCCATGCTCTGCACTGACCACATCAAGCAGGTGATTTTACAAGTGTGGTATCCAGGCAGGAGGAGGGTGAGCAGGGAAGCTGTAAGACAACAGCAGTAAAATACAAAGGTTCATTCCCCCACCTTGTGGGTAACTACTGGAACAACAACTTAGAGCAGCATCTCTTTATTTGCAACCTTGACACACTCATCTATAGATTTCTGCTGTGCTATAATGAGTCCAACTTGAAAACATCTTTGTAATTAACTCAAAGTTGATTTAAGTAATAAGCTGTTTCATCTTTTAAATTCCCCAGCAAGAGAATATCTGCTCTTGATGTTACTCAAGGTTGGTGCACTCTGTTAGAAGTGTGAAGCAGGTCCTAAAAAGTTAGCTGTTCAACTGTTCAAAGTCTCTAATTATACTAAACCTGCATTTTCTCTTGTTACCTGATTATATCCCTTTGTGCTGCTTTTACTAACAATTAACCTGCAACAATTCCATGGGATCAGCTGCAGAAGTCTTTTTGGATTCCTTACGAGCACTTCAGTCTAATGTCATAGATCTTGAAAAGTCAACAGCAAATTTCTTTCCAGCGGGGAAAGGGAAAGCACAGCCAGAGGTGAAGATGACAAACACAAGAGGAAGCTTTATAAGCACAATCCAGTCCTCATACATCAACTAAGCCAAGGACAGATTCAGGGCCACATTTATCAGTGCAGAGACCAGACCTGTACAGCTCAGTGATTTACCTATAAAGCTTTTATTGTATGTGAGAGGAATGTATGTCATACCTGATGGGCAGACATTTCAAATCCCTGGAAACTTGCTACATTATTTGGTGCCCAAACTGCTTCCCTATTTTTCAAGCCTTTTGTTTTGGACAAGCATTTTGCAGACTTGTACATCTTTACTGTACTTAGCTCTGATAAACAGCAGAATCCAGAAACAACATGGACACAAACACAAGACCAGCTGGAATTTGAGTGTTGTCATTTTAGCAATACAGAGCATTTTCAGTGCTCCATCTGCTGACTCCAGTAAAGTATCTGGGAATGGCTCTGCCTCTCTGATTGAAATCCAAGCAAAAATTTCTTTTCCTTGTTAAAATCTAACAAAGCTACTGTTTTCAAGCACTGCAGTTTGTCCTCACAAATAGATATTTTCCCAATAACTGATGTAAAAGGAATTTGTAGCAGGATACTAAATCAGTTTCTTAATAATTTGGTTTTACCTCTGAAGACTTAGTAATTTTATGGATTTATCACTATCTTGCTTTCACCTTCCTTCACTCCCAACCTACCATGTCGGTATTTTGGGGTTCCTCCCATCTCCCTTGCTCCCCTGGCCCCAATGCAATCTGAAGACTAGATCAGGATAGACAATGAGCAATCTCACTTCATAATAAATAATATATAATGTTGTCAAACTAGAGGTTTACTTGTTAACTTACAGGAAGGGTGAAGATACAGTGAACTGAATCATGTTCTAAATTCACGTGTTCCTTTCAATAGGTCCATTTTTTTTCCTTTTAAGAGTTATTTCTCCTTTCATATTTCAGCTCTTCTCCCTCAGACAACTGAGGTAACTAGATTAAGCTACCACCTCAGCTGATGACAAATATCTAGAAAAATTCAAAACAGAAGTAAATTGCAGCAGAGAGATAATAAATGCTAAAGTCTGGAGATGTGTGTATTTGTCTCCCTGTTACTTAGTGATTATGCAAATACGATCCGTAATCCAAGGGATGGAATTGCATTAGGATCATTAGTAAACCAAAAAAAAAATTCATATACCTGGAACAAATTTTAATTAGACATCTAGTTGTAAAATAACTTTTCCCCCCCACTTCAATCTGTCCTTCTCCTGCTACATGGCATCACAGGTTCAACTGGGAACTGCCCTCTCCCTCCAAAGCATACCTCTGTCCAGGAAATCTTAATAAACTGATTAAAGCTTTGATTCTTCCAATGCAATTTGAAGCTGTATATGTTGATTCTCAAATCCCTCCACTTGTTTCTTATGTTAAAACTTCTCTGGTCAGTCCACTGGCATCTATTCCAAATTAAGTCTTCACACTCAGGTTTGACTAAATGCGCCTTTATAAGCTGTTGAAAGAATTATTTTGTCAAACAGATGCTAGCTAGTTTCAAAAGGTTTCACAAGTCAGTTTACACTTTTAAAATTATATCTTTTTAATTTTATTTTTAAATATCTGAGTGACCCAAGGTACCCTCATATAAATATTCCTTGTTGCCAACCGAAGCCCAAGATTAGGATATACCTACTGTAATTTCCATGTTACTCCACTGCAACAAAAGCTTATTTACTGCCAGCAATGAAATAAGAACATTGGTACTTGATTGTTAAGGTGAATTACTTATTTTATCCCCTCCTTCAACTTCACAATTTATCCTCTTCAAAACTATTTATTCTCTTACCACTAAACCACTCCCTATTCTGTGCCTATAACAAACCAAACAATCTTCCAAATTTTGAGAAAATGGTTAAATGTGATGGTGAGAGGTATGACGTTCTTTCAATGCATATACTTTAAGTTATCACTGGAAACACAAAACCTTGTATCTTGGATGATTTTCTTTGGTTTTGGGGGGAGAGGGGGGCATTTCAGATTTCCTGTTGTGACAGAATCCCAGATGAGTGGGGCTTGGAAGGCATCTCCTGAGACTGCACAGTCCAAGCACAGTCAGCCAGAGTGTGTTGTCCAGGACCATGTGGACTCAGGCTGCAAATACCTGCAATGATGGATATTCCACAACTGAGGAGTTTTAAGAATGGTGTGATGCTACTTGTTTCTTTAAAATTTCATGTAAGTACTTTTAAGTAGTTGGCTTATTGAAATTCTGTAGAGAATGACTGGCAGTAGTCAACCAATATAGGGTCATTTTAACAGGAAAAAGTCTAAATAAAATCCAATAAAAATTCTCATTGAAAGAGAGCCTAAAATCCCCTTGAACAGTTAACAGCAAAATGGACCAAGCTCATGCAAGAAATTAGTAAACAAGCTGATTGCATTTTTAAAATACAACATTTCAGCATGTGAATATTTATTCATCTCCAGATTGGGCAGATATTCAAGGAATATTATCAAAGTAAAATGCTCCCTAAAGAAAGCTCAGTGGAACTAATAGCACTATCCCATGAAGAAGCACATCTATCCATTATCTATTTCAAAAGTTTTCACGTCATTCTTTTTTTAAAGAATTAAGTAGCTCTAAAAATGCAAGTGCAAGCATATTAATGTGTTTCTCAATGAATCAGCTTGACGGTATTATCATTTTCCTGCTACTGTCCCTTTAAAATGGTTACTAGGTCACAGATTGACACGGAGGAGGGCTGTGCTGTTCTTTGCCTAGGGAACAACTGAGCATGCCAGGGCAGGGAGGGCATGGCACAAAGGGCTGAGCAAGTTTCAGAAGGGTTTCAGGAGGCTGCAGCCGAAGCAAGAGACTGAGAAACAGTCACAAGGACTAAACATTCATCCACACCTTGTGAAAAAAATGCTTTTGAAGAGCTGGAGAAACCTATGACGAGCCAGAAAGAAAAGGAGTAACTGAAGCAAAGCAAGGACCCAGGCCTGACCTACGGAGTTCCAATTAACACTAATTTTACTGTCTTAATATTCAGTAATAAATGGCCTTTGAGACAGCAAAAGGTTTCCGGGAGCTGATTTGCAAGGAGAAGGCTAGGAAGATGTCAACAGCTTGGCAACTTGGTGTGCTCAGTAATATGGAAAACTCTAGAGCTTCACAGAGGCATAAAACCTTTAAAGTATGGAAAAACATTTTGTTGCCAGATACTAAAAAAAAAAAAAAAAAAAAAAAAAA
>VZTI01001175.1:1670991-1746665 GCA_013397865.1 Struthidea cinerea | reverse complement strand
AAAAAAAAGAAAAAAAAAGCCAAAATCCCTCAATCTTTGAAAAAGTTTTTCACTTGCATCGCAGCACCTGATTGAAATTCATCACTCAAGGCTGTCTGAAAACATACTGTTACTGTCTCTACCCCAACAGATCATCCAAACAGGATTTAATTCCTCAGTTGTTCTTGTCGGGCACACAGGGGATCAGACAAGAGACTCTCCTTGTCCTGTAACTCCCTCAGCCAGCAGTTCAAGAAAATGTACCAGCTTAAGGAAAAGAACTGACAGGGAACAGGAAAAGAAAGTTCCCAAAGTTAGACAGCAAAGCCCAGGTAGAGTCAGCAGCGTTTGCAGCTGCAGAGGATGCAGCTATGCCAAAGGCTGCTTTAAAAAAACAGCAAAGACAGAAGGACACATGGTAAAATGGAACGGAACACTTAAGAAAGCCCAGGACAAGCACTGGAAACCTATTCACCCCAAACATCCATCTTCATTTCAGCAAGAAATGGAATTCCTCTCTCATGTCCTCTTGATCCAAGTGGTAAAGAAGGTCATGCAACACTCCAGCAGGAGGTCATCTACCTGTTCAAATTCAGCTAGCAACCCAAACTGCAAAGACGTGCATTTCAAAATAAGGAAATATGAGAAAATGAAATATCTACTGTTTACAATTCAAACCAGAAAGTTTACCAAAAACACGAGGAAGTACATAACTGAATCAAGCAGAAGACTGGAGTCAGAAATGTGTCTTCAGAACTGTTTTAAGCTCCAATTCCCCTACAAACAGGCACATGGTACTGGCAAATGGTACTGTCTGAACATGCACCAAGTAGACTAAAGTGACATCTATTTTCAAGTATGAATTAAGAGGCAGTACACAAACAACCATCCCTAAATGCCAGAAAACAAGATGTAAGAGCTTCTGAGATGTAGAAAGCTCTTTTGCAGTACCTTCGTACTCCAACGATTGTTTCCATACAGCGTCAGTGACATGAGGCAAAGCAACAGCGCATAATGCACATGAGAAGCAACAACACTTTAAATCATAGCACAAATACTTGCATATAAAAATTTATTGTCTTTTTTTAACATGAACTTGATATACATACAACCTAGACAGCTCATTCATTTATTGTTTGAGCAGAACTTTCTAGAAAAGAGGTGATAGCACAGAATTAAAGGCTGTACCACATTTTTTCCCATGTAGCAAAGTGGATTAATAGCCATGTGCATACAACACCAATAAAATCACGTGGGCAATGCTCTCTAAAAGTTCTGTGTTTGGCAGCTTGCTTTCAAATATCTCAAGCTTTTTAACTCTGGTGAGCTCATAAGTACAGGTTAAGAGTGCATTTATACAGTGCACCAGCCCTTAAGTACAGATTTAAAAATCCAGGCCTGGTTCACTGCATGGATCTGTAGAAAAAGTGTCATTTTAGTTCATCAAGTTTGTATCTACAGCTATTATCTAGCACAAAATTAAAGTAAGAAATAGAAATTATTCTTTCCAACTGAATAAGTTGGAAAGGGCAAATTTTCATGAGTTTTCACAAGGACACTGATTTTCTTATCTGAGAGCCAAAGACTGACAGCAAAAGCTCTCAGTTCACTGATCACTGAACTCAAATCTGTTCGCTCATATAGTCCTTGACTCAGTTACCTGTGGATGTGCCTCATGCTAAGGATGGAACTTATCTCAAGGAAGTTCATGGGATTATTCACACCAGGCATACGCTTTGTGTTTAAATGTCGTGTTAAACTGAATGCTAACAGTCGTCAGGAAGACAAACTGCAACAAAATCTTCATATCAGAAGTGACTTTTAGCTTAATGAGATGGCATTCTTCCTGTAGAGTGACTATACACTGAAATATGGACAGCTGATTTCTTAGATTTAAGCTTTTGACATATGATGCTAAACCCAGTGTGCTGCTCCTTCTGGAGAAGTCTTTAAGCTACAGTGACACAACCAAAACCATAACCAGGCACACAACAGGTGAACAATATTTTCCATTTTTAAAGTGCAGATTTTCATTTACAATGTGACATTCCAAAGTAAACATTTCCAGACAACAATCGCCTATTTCTTTCATATATACTCATTCTCACATTACTCCACTGCAGTATTTTCTAATACTAAACACTCAGAGATGAAATTAGCTAAATTATGTACAGTTTTTTAATTTAAGGAGAATGTTGTCTAAAATAGAGTTTTTCATTCTTTTCAATCACGAACAGAAGTAACTCATTTTGCAAAACACAGAACCACAACTACTACCACCAGTCTGTAAACCATAAACTTAGAGTGCAAATAAGATAACC
Source organism: Struthidea cinerea (assembly GCA_013397865.1). Lineage (NCBI taxonomy): Eukaryota > Metazoa > Chordata > Aves > Passeriformes > Corcoracidae > Struthidea > Struthidea cinerea. Next base: position 1,744,365 of record VZTI01001175.1, on the reverse strand, counting down.
ACTTAGAATCTCTGACATTAAAAAAGGCAGAAAGCAAAATTTCAGGGTGGGAAAACAGTTTATCGAAAATTGTAATTTTTAAACTGAAATGCACATTTTAGAAATCCATTGTTTCCAAAAGATGCATGTCTTCTAAAACTAAAGTGTTAATGGCTGCTAACTTTGAAAGAAGACTTCAGATGTTTTATCTTTGTTTTTTATCCAATGTTTCCATGTTGCTTCTAATCAATTTTAAGAAGAAAATTGCATACCAAAGGTCAAACCCGACAAATTCTGTCATTATCAAGACAGCATTTAAGGTTTCCTCAACTGCAAGGACGCTCTCTTCACCAGCTTCTGTTGTTTTCTTGTTATCTGGGCTTCCTGAATGGCACAACAAACCCTCTGTAGAACAACAGAGTGAAAGCAAAAAAACAATTAAAGCAGGCAGCAGTTTTCTTCCATAAGATGCTACTGAAACATGGCTAATTCAGCAAACATGGAAACCCACACACACAGGCTGGTTTAAGTCAAATACTTAGCTCCTGATTCACATGCACAATATTCAGCTGATGAACAGAAACAGAAATTCACAAAAGGTGAATGGGTAGTATTGCACTTGAGAACAGAAAGATCTATTTTTAATGTATAGATACCAGCACGAACATTAGCAAAGGAATGTGCAGTTAGGAAATAACACCAAAAAAACATATTTAAACACAAGGAAGTATCTTCTAGTGTGACCTGTGTGTTTTGTGCAATGCTCCAGCTTTGGCCATGCCACTAAGATACAGACACACTAAAGGCACGTGGTACTGTCTGAACATGTGCCTTAATTCCAAGTGTGATTTGAAAGATGTGCTGGAAGAGAAAGCTGAAGGAACATTTTTAGACAAGACACAGTAAAGAACTAAGATCGACTCTTCCAGTATATAAAGTGCCTCAAAATTATAGCAATTTTTTACCTTCCCAGTCTAACCCCTTCTTTTAGAAGGTTCAATCAATTTAATAGCAGCAATTTGGCCCCGATTCTGATTCCATCTGCTGACTTGCCATTTACTGGAGCTACAATTTCAAGCGTGCTTCCAAGACACGGCAGATCTAATTGATTTCACTTTTGGTATTAGGGAGAACACCTCCTCTCTCATCAACAACACTACAGTAACACACATGGTTTCTTAGGTAAATTTTTCTATTGTTGAAGTACCCTGGAATTTATCCAAATTGATAGATCAGATTATGTAAGTTACCTACAAGATCCAGCCATCCACAGAACAAAGGGTCACAAAATACTCCAGCCTCCCCGGCACGAACAGGAACGAACATTTTGTTTGTTCAGAGATAAATGGTAGAAAAACCAGGTGTGGGAAGGGAGGAGGGAGGAATCTAAGTAAGCCTTTTCCTACAAGATCCACTTATTGGCTTAGTCAGATGATCTTGAAATAATGAGGAGATACATGGAATCCTACAGACTATAGGGAATTTAATACAACCTAGCACTTTAGATATTGGAATTATTTTCCTTTAATGAGCTTTCACATACAAAACCTAAGACTATGTAACTTCAACATTAAATTATTATTGCATAAACTCTCTTAAATGCTTTGGACTAGCTGGTCTCATCATACTCTTGGTTAAACTCATTTTTCAACATGAAACTATGGTAAATGGTCCTCAAGCACAGCAGCCTATTCTCTAACAAGTCTCTGAACATTACCATCTTTTTTACACACTGAGTTTCAACAATTGTTAACAATATAATAAGAAAAGAAGAGAAAAAAAAAAAAAGAATATACCCTTGCTGTAGCTTCATCCTGAAGCTGAACTGTCTTTACACATTCATGACCTGTACTGTCCTTTCTTTGGAACATCTTTTGATCCTGCTGCAGAGGGGAACAAAAATGTGCTTCAGATGACTCACAAAACAAGAATGCAGAATCTGTTACTTAAATGGCTTGAATGTCAACTTCAGGTTAGATTTCAACATTTCTGTCCAACCCAACTGCCATACTTCCAAGAAGCTTCCAGTAAATCCTGCCATACAGTCCCTTAGTTAGCAGTTAGAACCACAAATAAGTTAAAAGCATGTCTGGACCTCTAGTGAGTGTTAAATAGAAGAAAATTTACATGCTTTTCTTACCAAAACAGTAATTTTTAGAATATTTGCTTCATAGGAGGGATAACGAGTAAATTCTTCAAATAAGTAATCCCACTCTGTTGTTAAATGGCCTAAGATTTCCACTTCTTTCACATATATCACTCTCCTGTTCAAGAAAAAAAAAAAAAAGTTTATACTCAATTTCTCCCTGGGACTAGAGCTTTTGCTAGAAAAACTAAATAAAATGAAAATGTTTGTTTAAGAAGGTGACTTCTGTGTGGATTAAAATATCCACTCAGTCACAGTGGACCCGTATTTCTTTAACACATTCTGATACAATCACTTGGTCTTGAAAAGTCATAGATGATGTAAGATATCACACAGTATGAGCAGGCCAAGAACGGGGAATCAGGAGAGAAGCATACATTTACCTAAGGCTGCAAACAACTAAATTGCTTAATTGTCATTCATGGCCTTGGACAGTGCCTCGAAAAGCTTGTCCATCTGCAGCCTGAATTCTGAGGTGTGCTGATCATCGTTAAAAAAAACAACTGGGAAGCCTCCATGGTGTTATTATGGATGAGCCTCTCATACATTCAGCCAAGGTGTAAACTGGTGACCTATGGAATGTGGAAATCATAATCCTTTTTGAGTTCTCAAACTCAAGACTGGTAACATCTTGAATTCTAAAACTTGTCTGATGAGTTAAATATTAATTTTCATGCTGGTACAAAGACTTAAGACTTCATTTAGAATAGCCTTTTATTAACAAGGTTGTAAATGTGTATTATCAAACCCCTAGCTTGACTGCAAACCCTAATCACAAGCTAATTTGAAAAACCAAAACCAAAGTGAAAAACCAGAGTATTTCTCTCCAGTATGATGAAAGGGTAACTGATCTCAGAGTAAACTGTCTTCCCAAATTAGTATCCAGCACTGACATCACAACTAGATTACATTTTCCATTAAGGAAACAAAATAAAATACTAAAAAAATCAAGAAGAAAATAGAGAAGGAAACTAGATAGGCAGAGAATAGCAATCAGTTTAGACTTAGCCATAGGTCTGATCCCCAAGTTGAAATCATCTCAAGCCCTTAGAAAGCAATCAAAATTTAATACCTGTTGGTAACAATAAGGTTTGCTCTTCTGCCTCTTGGAATTGCACAGTGGTATCGATAGACCTCTTTTTCCAACTTTCTGATGTGCAGCTTCTGAAATAGAAACAGAAAATAATTTGGGGGCTGTACAAAAAAAGCAAATCAAATCAAATTGGTGTCTTGAATTCAAAAGCCTACTGAAAAGTTACCTCACTGTTAGTTCTGCAAAGGCAGGGTCTCACAGTGCTCTCAGTCCTGAAGCTGAGTCACTGAAATGTCTGATCCATTCCACTCAAAGGTGGAACACTGCCACTGCTGTATCAGACTATTTCTCCAGCTTTAATTTCTTTCCCATGCTAGTAATTGTTTAATAACATTCATTCTGCTACCCCCCACGCTGCAGGCTTCATTCAAGAGTGAAAACCCTGCAAAGGTCATGTACCTTTATGAGGTTCATGACCCAGACCCTCAGAAAGATACCAAGACACAAATTCTCAATGCACCTCAAGATCAGGCTTCTGAAGCACTGAGCAGATATGACTATGCAACAACCAAAATACACACAGGTGTATGAATGTGCAAGACAAAACTACTCATCATGTTTTGATTAGACAACTACAACTCAAGTGACAACCTAAAATCTAGAAAAAGTTTTGAAATAAAGCACTGAAGTGCTCCTAGGATTTTTTTGGCAATTAATCACTGATCTTTTTTTTCAGATTTCCCACTCTGTATATACTCTTTGACTAAACTAAAATGTTTCCTAGAGCACGTCACCAGGATTACAACATTCCATCAACAACACAGACCAGCACAGAAGACAGGCTCACAGTCATCCCCACATCAAGCTCCCAATAACACTGGATTAAAGGCAGCAAGACTCACAGAGTGACACCTGAACATCTTTGTGGGAAAGGAATGCACATCAAAACATCATGAAGAAAAAGATAAAAGTATGAAATTAATAATATGCTACCAGGGGGAACCCAGCCTCAAAGTGGGTATGAGAATAAATCTGTGTCAACTACTGGTTTTGCTAACATGCAAAAAGTCTTTTAAAAAGACACTTATAAATAGTGTTTAATTAGCCAAAATTAGCAATACAGTTATATAAGCATAAAGTCAACACGTATTAGCTTTGTACCCTCTAGGTCAATACAACCACTTTTTTATGACACAACCTGTTTCAAGGGAAAATGGGCAGCTCCTGTGTAGGAACATGGGAAATATAAGGAAGGAAGAATGCCTGGGTGCAGAATGCATGCACTTCAGATCAACCTTTAGCAAGTGCCTGCAAAGGGGTGCCCCAAAACTAGTTTGATTTTCTCCAGAGCAAAAATAAGATGACTTCCAGTTTGTTTAACAGCTGTTACTGTGGAATTCAGCCTCTATAACAGTAAATTCCTCAAGTTGTTTCTGACAAACTAATAACAATGAGCTAAAGAGGAAGGACTAAAACTTCAGTATGTCTTCAGTTACTTCTTGTAAATAGACATTTTCTTTTGTATTTCCATAGATGGACCCATAAAACCAATGAGATGACCATAAAGATTCTACTTGACTCCATAGCTGTCTGTGATCAACAGGTTTAACTCTCTGCAGTTTAAGTAACCAAAATTGAAAGATCAGCTCACATAAGAATCAATTAAAAGAAGGTTCAACTTTTTTTTATATTTGCATTTTATTTTCATATATGCAAAAGTTCAACAAGTATCTTAAAGCATCATCATACACCACAACTGACCCCAAAAAATCCTTTAATCTCAAAAGTGGATGAATATTCAAGAGCTGAAATCAACAGCATAGTGGTTTTCTGGACTTGCTCTCTAGTGATGTTATGTTTTGAAATACATTTTAATCCAGCATTTTTCAGCAACCAAAACCACAGGCTAAACCAACATCTTCTATAAAAAAATATCCCTTTCTGACCATCTTAAAAATTTCTGAAACTGTACAATGTACATGAAAGGAAAAAAAGATGCCAGAAAGATTGCTTATCTCAAAGTATCTTCAAAACATTAGAAGAAACATGGCAGCATATGACTAAAATGAAAATATGAACTCACATTTTATACCTGACGCATAGCTGTTTCAAAAACAAGTAAAAAATTTAAGAAATAGAAAACCCACCACCATGTGAAGACTGTAATTCAAAGGCTGTAATCCGTATTGTGGATCCTTTTGTTGAATATGAAGAAATTAGACATGCCACATATTTAAACAGATTTATTCATAAGCATGTTTCTCTATTCAAATGCAAAGCTTTGGAAAGAAAGCCTGTTTCTCATAACTTCAGAAACAATCCCGATAGTATTTTTAGATTTTACATGCAATATGTTACCAAAGTAAGAGTTCCCACTGAGGCCTGTGCCTAAAAGATGCAGTATTTCTCAGAGCTATTCTCAATACACCTGATAGATTATGTAAAAAGGGTGTTGCACTTGATGTAAATTACTCCATGATCTGCACACTCTTAAAATTCAGACATCTTTATCAAAAGCTGTTATTTTTATGAGCATACTAGAGCACTTTGAAGAAGTTAACTCATTCTTATTTTACGCGGAAATGAAAGAACCAGTGCAAATTTACACAGCAGAACAGTGAGTCAACCAGAAATAGAATCTGCAGTTTCCAGCATAGTCTACGCTCTGCCACACAACAGCGTCTCACCACCCTGCCTCAATTATTCATGAGGTGTTCTGCATTCTTTATAAAGCTCCATGCTTTAACTGGGAAATGAAACAAAGTAATGCCACAGGCATTGAATAATGCATGAGTGACATCATGCCAGCCCTGAGGAGCTGGGTGAGCAGCAGCCCCTCACCGGGCACAGCCCCTTCGAGCGCACGGCAAAGCCCCGCCATGCCAAAGGCTCCCACCAACCTGCTCCAGCCAACCTCAACTCAAACACTCCTCAGACACGATTAAAACTCATGAGAACCGATTCCTTGGAAAACAGTTCTCCTCGAGCAGCCCTATTTGTCCTTTGAGATCTCCAGCCATCCTGTGCATTTATGTTTAACAAAACACATGGTGTACACTCAGCCTCGCCCCGTGAGCCGAGGCACGGCGGCAGATCTGACTTCCCCTCAGGTTCTGAACTGACTGAGCACATCCCTACACAGCCCACGCACACCAGATCCAGCACTTCTGGGACAAGGAACTGCATAAACAAGTTTGCACAACTGAGCTGATCTACTCCACCTGGTACAGTCCTCAGTTTGTACCAAAACCCCACTTCCCCCTGGAAAAAGTACCTTTTCTTTTAAAACCTACATGTTTACTCCTCCTAAGGCAAGCTCGAATTTGCCTACATTTCACACACAAGTAATTAAGTGAAACATTTTTCCATCCAATCACTGGATGGTATTGAGACATCTGTTCCTTAAGGTAACTTTACAAGGTTTCCACCCTGTGAGCTTGTATTTATTTTAAAGGGACATATGCATTAAATGTAGTTAAAGTAGGTGAGGAGGTGTGGGTTCTGGTTAAACTACTTGTAAGATAGGATCAAAACCAATCCAAAAATAAACAGCACTTGTACCTATTGTGATTAAATTTGTAAATGCACACAGAACTGACTTTCTGACTCATCTTTTTCATTAAATATCCCATTTCATGTAAAGACACTGTCCTGTCTTGCTTCTAATTTACATTAGAAAACAAAGCCTTCCCAACAGTGACCTCTACCACAAAAATCAAAATCAGTTAATTAAACCTCTCCTGTATTCCATTAAGTGACTTGTTATAAGAAACAAACTGTATTTAGTGAACTATACAGAGGATTCATTCCTGGTTTGTATCCAGTTCCAATCTATACCATTTAAGAAAAAATACAAATACTAGATGTGGAGGAACTGCATAATATTAAATTTCCTGTGTTGTCTGTGCCACCTTTTCCTTTTTGCTAGATGTAAAAAGCATAGTAAAAAAAAAAACTCAAGAAGAAAAAATTTGGCCTGCTTAGTATATCACAACTTAATTTCATTTAATCAGCTAAAAAAAATTTCACTAAACGTTTTTTTGAACAATTTTTAATTGACCATTAAATTCTAAAAGGCATTACCAGCAAAGATGCTTCTGTTCAACACTTTTTCCCATATGATAGGTGAAAAATTTGCTCTGACAACAGCTTGTTAAGCTTAGCTTGCTAATTTCTAAGATGCTGTATTAGTAATGAAATTTATGGCATCACTTAGTTTAGAAATATATATATACTTTTATATATATATGTGTGTATGTGTGTGTGTGTAAATTCCTGTTAACAGCTGAAAGTTTACACTTATTTATGTTGAAGAGCAAAGCCCCTGAAGATTCTGTGAATGAACACCAGAGACAGCTAAGCTGGCTGTATATTTTAACTGAGAAATGTTCATAAAGAACCAGTAATAGTAACTTGAAGGCATAGTGGGTCAGCAGATATGTAGCTGACAGGCCTATGGCATAGTACAGAAACCACAAGTACAGGTTTTCTCAGCATTTTTATGAAAACAGCACTTCTAGATCATGAAATTATAAGCATTTTCCCCTGAAATTCCACTCAATTGCACTATTTTAAATATTGCTCAGGATGTTGCTCTCCCCCTCTGTCCACAGCTCTTAGCTCTAGGAGAACACCAATAAATAAATGAACTCCAGATCTAACCTATTGTGATTCTTTTTTCCAGGTGCCTTCTGTTGCTGCCATTCTTAAGGAGCTAAGCATCCCTAGAAAAATAAATACACAGGAAACCCTCCCTGTCTCTCCCATCTGAGTCACTCATCTAATCTTACTGAAGATGACTATTCAAGGTTGTTTTCTTAGCCTGGACAACATGAAACACCATTTTATTAACTGCTACACAGAAAAGATACGGATGAAGAGGAGAGGACATGGTAAATGCAATCACGCCCTTTATCTAAATACTTAAGGCAGATAAAAAAACCATGACAGAAATAGACAATAAATATGGAAAATGTTTACTCCATTATTCCAGTTCTTGCTGCATGCCAGGAGAGAAGGAGAAAGGAAACAAATGTTAGAAATAGAACAGGGAATAAGGATTAAAAGACCATCAACAAGCAAGTAGCAAATATCCAAATTTTGGTCTTAAAATGTTAATATAGGCAGTTATTTTACTCTAACTTTTTAGCAACAGAATAAGCATTTAAAGGTAAGTTTTAAGAACACGAAGTCTGAAATACAAATTAACCAGATTCTGACTATCTAGAACTTGAAAACTCATGTTATTCATCTTCCATATGTTAGGCACATCCACATGAGAAAGCAGGCTAAATGTCCACACAGTGCCTGTAGCTATGACAGATTGCTATTATGAATAACATAAGGAAAAACCAAACAGTGGTATTTTGAAAATTCATGCAGTTTTTTTAAGTGCTGATACAACCAAACAATTCAAGCTCTATTAATCTTTTTAAAAAGTTGCTTAGTTTGTAAACCAACCTCAGCTTTGTTATAAAGACAAAAAAATTGGAACTATCAAAATGGGGGGTTTGCCACATATTTAAATCTTAATCCTAATAATTCTTAATCCTACTACCTCCTTCCAGAGCATGAGAAGTGATTACAGAACATAAAATGGAGAAGACCACATAATATCAATGCTGCAGTTTCCTTTTTGTATTCAGCTTACTCCAAGGACTGGGCCTCCCCTGCTATCCAGGCTTGCCTTACGAAATAGGCTGGGGCAAATTTTAACCTCAGATAATGACTGCTACAGATTGATTGCAACTTAATCCTTTATGGAACCCTGGAGGTTAGAGAATTCTAACTGTGTTTACAATGCAAAACATACCTCAAATAAATCATACCCCTCAGCTTCCACCCTGTTGTAGGGCCGGATGATGCCATCTTCACGGATGAGGCGTGGGGGACGGAGATTTGACACTTCTTCTGTTGATTCTGCCACCCTGCCATAGACAGTGCAAGAGGATTCTGGTAAGCTTCATAGAATCCCAAGTTTCACCAATACACCTTTAAAAAGTCACCCTTTTACTTGCCACACATCCCACTTACACATCCTGCAAACCCTGCAGATGTAAAGACACACAGACAATAGTAAGTCAAAACTAGGAGTAGCCAATTACACAGCTACAGAATAAGCTGGAGACCTTTATTCCCAAATGCAGGTAATTTACTAAGGGTTCTCAAGTTCATTAATACACTATCCAAAGGTCCCCTTAGAACACGTGGCGCTCCTGATGTGCACTGCTAACCAAATTTCAAACTGGGAAGTTTTACTCTGAAAATTTCAGTGGTCTATTTTTCATAGTAAATTTACCTGACATTTGTCCTCAGGGGAAGGAGTAAAAGGAAAAAAATGATTAGTTATTGTCTACCTGAACTTCAACTCTGCAACATGTTCTCTGAAGCAGCAATTTCCTCATCATCATAAAATACATCTGTTACAGGCTACTGGACATTTCTCAACCCCACATATCATCCATCCTGCTTTTTGTATTTAACAGATAATCGTGTGGCACTACCGGAGCACTTTGCCACCTGGTATCCAACATAGGGGGAGTACTTCAAAGCCTCCTCTTGGCACTGTACCTTTGAATTCCCTGGAAGGTACTGCTTGCCATATCTACAATGCCTCCCGTCGGGCGGGCTACCACTCCTACAAGCCCCTTTCCAATTCCTTTGAAGAATCCAGCTGCACCTTCTTTTTTAGCCCCTTTAAAAGAAAGGAAACAGAAAAATAAATGTTTTCATGACCTCTTGAAGATATTAACAACAGAATTAAACATTACTGCTACAGGGGAACTGTTTTGTATTGGGAACAGCCCACAGCCATTGATTGCAGAGTCCTGTTGTACAAAGAGCTGTCTGTGGAAAGTCACCCACTGCTTTCTGGTGTGCTCAGACACGTCACTGTTCACTTAGTACCTTACCAGCCTCTGAAGGGCCCAGAACCAAGATGTCACCAAGATTCTCCTTCTCACACTTTCAGTCTGGACTATAGGCCATACATCAGTTTTTCACAAGTTGACAGTAATAACAAAATATTCTGAAGACACTAAGATGCACAAGTATGATAGAAGTTAACTATTTCTAACTCAATGTTACATGGTTCTGGGGATATATAACTATGGAAGAGCCAAAGGAGTGTTCAGAAAGCAGCTGTGTTCATCCACCAAAGAGACAAGGACTATATATCAAAGTATCACCCAAAAGCTATAAAATACCACACAGTAACAACTGACTCCCAACATTTAAATCCCTGTGACTTTAAGATTAGTAAAAGGCATTTTATCCTGGGTATTTTTCATATCTATCATATTCATGAAGTAACAGGAACAAACTGACTTCAGGCATAAGACCAAATTTGCTTTTTAAGATTTCTCTGACTTTTGGAGTCACAAAAAACTTTTTCAGTTGGTGATTTTTACTTTATTATTTTTACTACCTTTATTCTGGCTTCAGACAATAAATTGGGTACTACACCAGGCCTAACAAAATACATCACAGAGACAACCACTTCTTAACTCATACAAAGCTTTAAAAGGTGGTAAAGCCAATAATAGATATAAAGATATTTGAGGAAATCATCGTGTAAGTTCACATTTGAATAAGAAATATAAAAATCTTGCTATGCCTTAGCATCACCACACTTAGATTGATATTTCTTAACATTACAAAATAAATAGTAAAGCACTGAGAAACCACTTAAGCTGGGCAGTGCAGCCTTTGTGCTTACCTTCTACTGGTTTAGTGATGATGCCTGTGACACCTCCAACAACACCCTAAAACAAAGATAATTAAGTTCCCAATGAGAAACTGGAATGCTGTCAGTCCAACTGGGCAACCTGCTGTCTCACATCCTTATTTTAAAACTTTATAATGTAAAGTTCAGTATCAGAAACACTGTTTGGCTAGGGATTTTGGCTTTGTTTTTTCTCTTACTCTATATTTTTAAAAAAACTATAACTGAGGGAAAGACTTAACCTTGAAGTCAATTCTGTCATTCAAGAAAGGACCCAGTTACTTTAATTACCTAACACATTTGTTGAACATGAGTAACTATTTATTTATTTATACAATTCACAGGAGAAATTGGTGTTATTTCCTGTTCAAGATCCTAACTTCTGTTCCTCAGGCTGACCAGAAACATGACCTCAAACTCTACAGCTGATGCACTACACTGAGTCTCCTCTACACCCACAGCCTGTTTGTCTCTTCTGTTTAGTTAATGTACTGACAAAGAAGATACCATACTTTCTAGCAGGTAGTTTTCAAGCATGGATCCCAAGCTGGCACATCAAACACTCATCTCCAAATCCATACCCGTAACAGGCCTTTTCCTCCTTTGGCCAGGCTCTCCCCAAAGTCTTTTGGCTGCCGACCCATTTCTTCTCTCCTTTTCTGCTGAAATTCTTCATCCAGAGTAATGGCAGCCAAGCCTTTGCCAACAGTACCAGTGATCCTGGACACCATCCCTGCTGCCCCACCTGAGGGAATAGGGCACAAAGCCAAAGTTACATGCTTTCACAGCTTAAGAGCAGACAACACACAGGAAGCCAAGAATTCATAGCAATTTCCCTTCATATTCAGTTTAGATATGATGAATTTACACAGAGCAAATACCACATGTTGTCCACGAGAAGACTCCAGAATCTGGTCTGATACCCATAGATACAGCAATAGGGAACACTTGCATCACTGCACTACATGTTATATAGTATATTGTGAAATAGTGTATTGATGAAATAGTGTTTTCTCTAATTACTGTTAAGACATAGCTAAAAAAAAAATCTAAGGTAATTGTAATAGAACACTTCTCAGGCTTCTCCAGATATTTTAGGACCATTAAAATGATGCTTTTTATTTATCCAGAGCATGTTACTAATTAAGTTATATATGCAATGTTTCTCACTTTGGTTGCTCAGTCTACAAACAGACATTTAGATGGACTCAGATAAATTACGTGTGTATGATATGTATCACAAATACTGACAATAGTATGACAACCTTATATACTCATGGTATTTAGAAAAATAGAAAATAACGTGGGAATTTACCAAAAGAAGAACAGTATGACACATACCCACTGTGTGCCCAAGAAGACTTCTAACACCAATTACAAAGCCTTCAGCAAATTCTTCAGGTCCTTGAACAGCACCCTGAAAATGAAGCTTATTATGAATAGCAGAAAGCTATGCAATTGATGCATTTGTTTCAAGAAAAACTAGAAATTCCTTTACACCAATGCACGTAAGGCTATCTGAATAGGCTACTTCTTTGAAGCTCACATTAAAAAATTACTGCTGCCTGCCTGTTCAGGGTGTGGAATACAGTGACACCAAAACTATAATCCTACCAGTACATGCAATCAGCCTTCTATAGAGACACAGTTAAAGAATCATGGTTAAAGGAAGTCATACCTGGAATGGCTCGTAGAAGAAAGCTTCGACTCCCTCAGACAAACCTCTGATTAAACCAAATGGATTTCCAAGAACATCTAATCCAAGTACAAGAACATACATCTGTTTCAGGAACTAAATGATGAGAGGGAAGAAAAAAGGCAAAAAACAAAAGCAGTGTTACGAGCTGCTGTCACACACATCAGAACCCAAGGCTGGTACATTTTTTAATTTACTACCCAAGTAAGGTATTAGAGTACCCAATTAAGTATTTGGTGAAGAAAAATAAAATCTTCTTTAAGGTGCGTACTCAAAATTTTACACAAAGGTTTGACTAAATAAGCTTACTTGTTCACTATAATGTCTAACAACTCTCATCCTCAGTTGATCTCTCTTGTAGAACTGGTATTTAATTTCAAAGAAAGCAAGTCTGAAAGACAAGTAATCGTACATTAGTTAAAGATACCCTTCCTCATTCAAATACTTCTCTGCTTTCCTTCAGATAATCCTGAAGACCTATTGCCTTAAAAAGGACCCCAAACCCCATCTTCCCTCCATTCCTCCCTTTCCCCTAAGGCTGTATAAACTTATACCAGAGTCACTCAGCAAAGTTTACCACGAATCTAATTATTAAGTGTACAGCAGCTTTAGTCAAAGTATTAAACAAAAAAACCAAACAAACAACCCCAGCCAATTTTATTCGCTTACTTGAAAATAAGATCATCCACATCTGTTAGAGTAGCTCCAATACTTTTCAACAGCAAATTCAGAGAATGGATGGCTATCATTTCTTCCCCCTTATCTGATGCTTCTCCACCAGAAGCCAGAGACAAACTCAAATGCAACTGTCAAAGTAGAATTAGTAAAACAAGACAAATCAAGACTGAAGAAAAGCCAAATCAGAGCAGACAGGTTGTGTGGTGCACATGTAAACAAATCAGTGCTGAAAGTGGAGGAAAGCTATAAATTCTACTACTGATGATTTTTCTTCCCTTGCTCCAAAAAAATCTAACTGCTTCAAGAGAGACATGAAGGTAATCTCATGAAAGTGTATTTTAATGCAATTTATGATACACTACTTGGATACCTTCAGGCCAGTATCTGGCTTTCAGCATTATTATACCCATTGATTCTTCCCTCTTAGTTATGGTTAAAGGTCTGTTTGTACTCATGGGCAACAAAGGAAGTTTTCCAACAAAGTATTAAATTCTAGAGAACATAAAATCCCCACTAGGGATGCATTTACTGTAATGAACTAATTGGATGCTTTATTAACCAATAACCTCTCTACTGCATACCTTAATTGGAGAAATATGGAAATGTTCAAAGAAGCTGAGCATTGACAGGTCTGTTAGGGAAGACTCCATTAGCTCGGTGTTAAGTGCATCCACATCTTGCTGAATTAATTTAGACTGGTATCATCATTTAAAAAAAAAAAGGAAGTTAATCTCATCCACATATATGTAATACACTTAATCATACTGTATCTAAATGTGCTTTTATAGATATATAAATAAACAGTAGAAAAAATAATCATAGTCAAATACAGTTAACTACTTAAACAGGAGTGTATTAAAGAATCCAAGGATTAAAAAAAAAAAAACAATCCACAACATACACAAAACTTTTGGGGGATTTTTCCATTTTATGTTATATTGATATTCACCTAAATTCCTCAATCATTTAAGGGCCCATTCCAGCAAAAATCAGTTTCTCTCATACATTACCCTTTGTCTTTCAGCTTCTGGGTCTGTAGATGGAGTGAAAAGTTCACTAAGTGCTCCTAAAAATCCTTGATCAATTTTCAGTGCCATTTCCTGGATAAGAACCATGAAGTACCTAAAATGTGAAAAACAGTGTATACTTTTATAAATTTAACTTAAATATTACATGCTTACCCTACACAAGTGAAGTCTTGCTATGCAATGTCACATATTAAGATTTACAATCCACAGTATCAACCGTCAGTTTATAGTTAGAAGTGCTTACTGGCCAGCTCTGCACAGCAAACAGACACAATTCTGATATTGTAGTACAAGAAGGAAATAATTCTGATTACTAAGGAATGCGCATAACAGTCCCTTCACGGGGGGACTTCCTTATTTTCTAAAAGTAAGTTCCTTTTCGAACAATGTTTTTTCACTGGAGACATTTAAAAACTCAGTCCAAAGTTAAGAGTTGTTTGGATAGGAGACAAACTTTAGATAAAAGTTCCTTTCTAAAATATATTACATCTCTAAAATCAAATTATAATACACTGTTACACTCACTTGAATTGCAGGACTTGGCTGTATTCATTGAATCTAGTGATGATGCTGATGTCAATGAAGGGTTTTGGCTCTAAAGAGAAAAAAACACTTAAAAGTAAGTTGACAAGCTCCTACTTTCAAGGCTGAATAAATCTGATATTACTATAGGCTTTCTCTTACCTGAATCCAAAGCAATCGACTTGGGAGGAGCTACAGGGTGAAATACAACAGGAAACATCGATCCTGGTAATTGATTATCAACCTGAAAAATTATTGCATAATTACAGGAGTATTTTAGTGACGTGATAATCAAACACAATTCCCGTTTTAGAAGGCTTAAGAAACTTGTTTATATATGTGCTCGAGAAGAACATCCTACTTATTCGGGTGGAACGAGGAAAGAGCAAAAGGATTACTCTGAAATCATCATGGAATGCTACCCATTTAGTTATAAAAGGTCAGATGGCTGCAAGTACTTCACAGCGGATGCTTAGAGAGGTTCACACCCACAAAGACTCACAAGGTGTGCAGCTGATGGCATACGTTGACTGTATAGTGAAAACTACCTTCGGGCAAAAGCAAAAACAAAATGAAAGGTAAAAGGAAAGAGCAAACTTCCCCGGCAGCTGGTGAGGAAAAGCACCAGGGTCCTCAGTGAAGGGCAGCAAATGGAGATGAAGATGGCAATGATGATGACTCCCTCTAGCACTGAATACTTCTCACTAGTACCTGCTAAAGGGCTCTACTTGCAAATTCAGCAACACTATTAGTACTGACTGGACTGTGCCGATCTGCTGCAAGAGTTCCACATTAATTCAGTGTTAATATTACATGTAGGTACATTATTGCATGCTATTTCAGCATATTTAAATGTCTCTTCTCTACTTCCCATTAGACAGGCAGTTTTTGCACTAAAGGTCTCTAAACCTCTAGATACATTCTGTAGAATAATGTTACACTTCAGTATAAAAACTATAGTAAACAAATTTCGAAAATGGTTGAGGTCTTTGTTTTAAAATAGCAAAACACAGCTGTTTAGAAATAAACTCTCCATCATCGTACCCTGCTTTACATTAGCCCACAGTTTTGCGGAATTCTATCCATGCTGCTTGCAAAATCCTGGGATGACAGTTGTGCAGTACTTTTCTACCATCGCACCCCTGCTACTCTGATGCAGCAAGTAGAGCACCACGTGCATAAAATTTGGAGATACTTCTTCACATAAATGAATAAAATCAAAGCCTTAACGTGTCTGTTCAGTTTCTAAACCAGAGCAGGGCTGGTACCTGCAGCCAGTATAGCTGAGCCCGTAAGCTTCTTTGGTGAGGTGACTGTTTGAATTCAACCTGAATTCCTGACAGGAAGTTACGGCGGATGCTGCATCTGACTGGGAGACGCATTTCCATTGGAAACTTACTAAAATTCACCTGCAAACATAAGAAAGCAGAGCTAAGGTACGGTTTAATTTGGGAAACAATAGAATGTTACATTACTAATTAACAGACTAGCAAGTAAACCCTGTGTTTTTCCTTATTTCATTATCAGATCACAAGGCTACCGAATTTCTCTATCTAATTATCTGCATGGAAAGTAGCAAAAATCACAAGTTAGTGTGGTAACTACTGCAGTGGTCAAAACTCAAGTATTCAAAGAGCTGAGAGTATATATATATGCATTTCAAATGAAAGGAGGATATAGGAAACAAGCCTTTCTATGGTTCTAGAAAATGGCTGTATTGGACTCAGCCATTTGAATACACTGTTTATGCGTGGAATACAGGTATGTATAATTAACGTCTGAACGAGCTCAGCTAAGTGGATTCATTTCAAGAGTCCTTCAACACTG
This sequence comes from Struthidea cinerea, assembly GCA_013397865.1. NCBI lineage: Eukaryota > Metazoa > Chordata > Aves > Passeriformes > Corcoracidae > Struthidea > Struthidea cinerea. Next base: position 1,727,733 of record VZTI01001175.1, on the reverse strand, counting down.
CAGACTCCTTTACCATATCAAGTAATGAGAATTGCACCTTATTAAGAACCTAAAACCAAAATTTCTGCAAAGAATTTAGGGTATATAAAGCAAATATAGGTTCACAACTAACATGCAGACACCAAGCAACCTTTTCTACCACACAAAAGAAAAATCCTTCGAAATTCTTACTTCACAATACAAGTCTGGATAATACCTCAATACTGCCTCAGTATCACAAGACAAAAACATTCTACTGTGTAAAAAGTGTAACTATTTAAATAAAAATCTTGCCTCTTGTTTCTGTTTCTCTTCACACAGCATCTATCCCAACTTAGCAAACCAGAAACCTGTTTTAACTGTTGCACTTGTGCACTGCACACATTTAAACACTGAAACTCAATACATACCTCAGTATTGCTGTCCAGTTTATGCCAACCAGGACCCTGGAAAGCAGTCTTGGAGAGATACTTTTGATATGCTTGTTCCAATAGGTTTATTTGCTTTTGATTAAATGGTTTCCATTTTTGCCTTGGTTTCCATTCCCAAACAACATCAGAACTACAAGACAAATAACAAAGTTAACAATTTCAGAGTACTTACGCCTTTCCTATGCATGCAAACCATGTAAAATACATTTTTTCTAATTTCTCAGGCTCAAAAAAACCTATTATGTCTTTTTTAATATAACCTAAAAAAGGAGACAGTTAAATCCTATTGGTTCTAATTCCACAATAGGAGTAAATGCAAAACTTAATTTTAATTAAAAAGGTTTCTCTTAATTTAACTTGAAACATGTCCCCTTCCACTCTATTACTGAAATTATAATATGCTATCAAATTTTGATTATTCAAAGGAATATTTACACTTCCATATGCAGTACCTAGTAATTCCTATATAAGAGATTTCTTTTTTATTTTCATTGTTAACTAGAGAAAGTCCAAGACTATGGATTGACAAGTTTATTTCTTGATCAGGTTGCTCCAGCTCCTCTGCTTGTCGTGCTTTAGAAACCAATGCCACATCATCTGTGAAAAGCAGCACTCGCTGGCGTCCATCCAGGAAAGACACCCAGTGAATTTGAGTATTTGCATTGTAAGGGAACTGGCCACAGTCATCCTGTACAAGGGCAAAAAGAAAGTATACTATATTAGTAAATCCCTGACGTTGCTCTATGTTTAGAAGTAAGTGTACAGACACACACAAACCAGAATTCAGTATTTTTCCTGTTTGTTCAGTTCACTGCATTGTGCTGACTTGGTTGAACCTTGTATCCTAACACTAAAAAAGTTGGAGGTTGGGATATTTTTTTCCCCTTTTGTAAACTAAACATTCCCACCATTTGTGGTTTAGAATAATATTGGAAATCATGAGGGAAAAAAGGCCTTCAGAGCAAAGCAAAAGGCTTGGAATCTTATGTGATGGTGGAAGAAAGCAATAAATCATATACCATGAAACAGTAAAACCAGACAAGATCTGTGTTCTTCTAAAGCAGATACTCCTTATTTTTTAATCTGTAAGGCAAAATTGAGATAATTAAAGCCCTTTTCTCAAAAGCCCCAGAGAATCATGGATTTAACCATAATTACATGGTAAGGAAATTGGTTTCAAACTAAAACCATTTTTAAACGTGAAAAGATTTGACCCAAGAAAGTGCTTATACAGCAAAGTATAGTGTAATTGGTTCCGAGTTCAGGTGTGTGAAATTAAACCCATTTCCAGTACAACTGAAATTCAAGCTTGCTTTCCTGCCCCTTCTTTTAGCTACTAAATTTTTTCAGTTTTGTTAACTCTGTGCTACTCAACAGAAAAATCAAGCTATCTCTGAAGAATTCATTTTAGTGTAAGGTGCAAGTGGGCACCTAATTAGAGACAAACACACTGGACTTTATTTAATCTAAACGTCTGAAATCTTGCTGCTTGACAGTAGCTATAAAGTCTCTTACAGGATGAGACAGATGCAAAGTTACTGAGGAAGCTTTCTCCCAGATAGTTTTAATCCTGGAACAGTCCTAAATTAGTTCAGCATTTACTTCTCCCCTTATGAAGTTTACCTTAAGTAGGTCATGTTCACCAAAACTTTGGGAGTAGCCCCAAGTCAATTTTCTTGGTTTGGTTGGATCTGTCCAGGCAAAGAGGCAAACTTTCCTCGGTTTCAACTCCATTTCCTCTTGTAATCCACTTCAGGTTAAAAGAAAAGGAGAAAATAACAGCATTCACTGGTTAAAGGCACTGATGGAAGTGGTGCAAGCAAACCCCAGCGCTAAATACTCCACCCCTCCAGCCTCCAGGGGTGAGGCACGAAGGGCTTAAGCTATTCACCCCAGACAAGTCCAGCTGTAGGTTCATCAGCTCTTGGTGATATCCATGTGATAGATATCTTGGTGATATCTTGGCGATGTTTAACCAGGATATCCCCTGGTTAAACAACCAGTGGAGAATTGTTTCTTTCGCTTACCTCTGTTTGTATCTGACAGAGTCCCATGGGGTGTGGTTAACAATCAAAACTGGAGCAGCCCCCTGGTGGTAATCCGTGAAGCTTATCACAGTAGAATGCTCCAAGACATTCACATCTACCAGCAAGCCCCCATTCTGGAGAGGAAGTCAGACAAAGCCCAATATTTGTTCTATGCATTAATTCAAGTTAGAACTATGATAAGCATTATCTCCAAAGACTTGTCTGAACATGGTACATTTATAAACACATTCACTAATGCTAGGCTAGAGTGAGTTCTGAAATTACAAGGTTTTTCATTTCAGTCATAAATTAATTTAGCTATGAACTGTCTCCCACATGTAAGAGCTTATAAGAAATCCTAAAACAGAATGTATTTTCTGCTACCTACTTAAACAAACTGCAGGCACCCAAGACATACCCTCTGCAAAAAGCCCACGTGTCAGAGGTGCAGTATACCGTTGTAACTTATCGCAATAGGGCTGTTCAGTTTCCTCTAAGCTTGTCACAAGTAAATCAACTTGACTATACAAAACACATTAACAACACTGCAAACTTGATTCAGAACCTTTTTTATGCAGCAGAACTAAATGAAGTGCAGTGTACCCACACCTTAAGGCACAAGGTTTTGATCTTGATGATTTCAGTGTGTCAAGCCACCATGGGGCTAAAATGGAGTATTAAAAACAGATCACACAACGTCAGTCTCACCAATTCTTCCAGTTTCAGCAGAGTACCATTATCCTGGGCTTTAAACAGGAATGGTTTGGATGAGCTCTCACAGCCAACTACTCTTACACAAAGTGCACCAGTTGAGTTTTCAGGCCAAAATGGAAGACACTGTAAGACAAGAAATACACTTCTAACATTTCATATATGTTCAGCATAGTAACCCAGCAGTACAACAAACAGGCTTGTGTGACTATTTCACGTCTTAGTTCTTACCCAAGTATCTCCTGATGAACCTATCTACTAAGTTACATAAACCGAAGGACTTGATTAATCTACCAACATACGCAATCTGTGCTGTTCAAGTTCCCTTGGGATGTGAAATATCCATGTCATGCCACCAGAAGAGACAGCTTCCATAAGAGAACTGCTCTCCCCTTGAGTGATGCCTAGAGACCAGTTCTTTGTCTACAATGACATCAAAAGCAAAAAACATGAAACATTACCTCTGAAGCTGAGATATAATTCCATTTATTAGTTGGAAGAGAACCATTAGGACCAATTTCTCCAACTTCAAGTTCCAGAGAAGATTTGTTTGCTATTGTGTAGAATGGAGTGAAGGTAACTATCCTGGTAAGGTTGAAACTGCTCATTTTGATGCTAACTCCAACCTGTTGAACAAGGAGAATTTGAGCAAATAATCAACAACAAGCTTGGAAGAAAAGTCAGGATGGAAAAAATAGAAAAGCCAACATCAGTGTAATTACAAAGCCTAACACACAATACTCCTGTTCTGACCACCTGAAGTAAAAGCACCAAACATGCAGCAAAATCAGCAGATTATGCAACACAACTAACACAAGAGCAAAGTGATGGGTTTAGCAGTAGCATCTTGCAGCTGTAGCTTTTGTGAGGAAAATCCACCAGAAATCCCTCTAGAGCAAACCAAGACAACCTAAAATGACCATTATCATCAGAAAACGGTACATGAAAACACAACTCCCCACATATCTTTACTGTGCTTAGTTGTGGAAATGGAGTCTTGGATAAGGAGTGCAGATCTAAACACTTGCAAACAACTGCGAACAATTATCTCCACTATGCACGTTCACCATCGTGTTTTCAAACAGCCAAGTACTACACATCTGTAGAAAAGAAGTCAAGCCAAAAGAACCCAGAGAGCTTCAAAAATCACAGAAACAGATCTTACCAGATAGTCCATGTTATTAGCTGAACACCTGACACATCCATAGCTTCCTACAGTATCAAGGGAAAAGCTACTGGACCAAGTGCTAGTTGAAATACAGAGCTGGATCTACACACAAAAAACAACAACATGCAAAGTAATGAGTAAATTCATTTTCATTCTGTAGTTCATGCATTATGGAGTGCAATTATATCACGTACAGCAATGTAAAGACAACGCTTCAGTGCTTTTAATACTTTCCATAAATTAGGATAACCTAAGAATGTAGTACCACTATTCATATTCTGATTTATTAGTCTGTGTTTGAGTTCTGGGAAAGATGTTACAGTAAAAGGTATCAAAGCAGGGCAGTCCTCATTGACTCATGCTCATGACAGCACACACACAGACGGGAAAAAAAGCCCACAGCTTTGTGGTGCTTCACAAACTTGCAGAGATGGGAGGAAATAATCAAATTAACACTGTTTTTCCAATCATTTCTTCAACTATTGTAAGGTAAAAAAAGTTATTTAAAAGGAATGAAGGGCCACTTCCAAAAAAAACTTCTAGTGCAGTATTCTTCACTTGACCATGTAAACATCATGTCATACCAAAATCAAAACAAATGTGTTTAACACAAAACAGACTATTTACAGTGCGCATTTTAAATGTCCAAGTACCAAAGAAAGCAGCAGTCAAATTTAAGCCTTTAGACTTAAAAACTAAGTAAAAATATCCCTTATATAAAATGTGTGTGTGTTTTCCCCCTCAGAGCATGGCCTAAAGACCACCATCTAAAGTAAGCATACCTTATTCTTACTAAAGATATTTTTCTTTTTAAATGAAAACAAAACAATATCTCTGTAGTCTGCTGGATGCTTCACATGAGTGTCTTCAGCTCGGTACTGGAGAACACGGGAAGTCTTGTTGATGATCCAGTAGGGACTGAACACGGACAAGACCATACGGCTCCCGATCCGCCTTGTATGGATGTAAATATCCACTGTCATATCTGAGGCAGAATGAGATGTGAAACGCACAGGAAAAAATTCAGACATCCCATCACAAATTTTAAGATGCCCATTCCAGTCTTTGCCTTGATATTTTAACAACACAAGCTCCATTATTTCGCCATTGATTCTTGAATGAAAAACATCTGCAGCACTCCCTTCAGTTAACTCACGGGCTTCTGCTGTTCCCTGTAGCAAAATTAGACAAGGCAAATTAAAAGTTTTCAATACATAAAATATAGGTGTTCAAGAATCAGCATTTTATTCTCTTGTAGGATGTACATTACAGATACCTCAGTAACCCATGTCCTAATCTCCAATCGCTTTCACATGGGATTGACCCTGTCAATAACTTGAGATCAACTGCACTTCACTTGCAGGGCAGTAAAGACTGCTTAAATTCTGAATTTCAGGAAAGCAAACTAGTTCAAACATATCCCATTTCCACACCCTCCCTCTCTCCTCCATGATTTCTGAAGGATTTTGGCAATGAGTTCTTATTCATATTCTTACAATACTGGGTGTAACACTGCACTGGACTGTGCTGCAGATGTACAGCCAGGATTTTTCACACTTAAGAACCCCCAAGGCACAAACCCACCAGTTCTGCCATACTCTTTGGTAGCACAACTTTGCTCAGGCAGTAGCATCCAACAACAATAGCTCTCCTAATTTTTACTGATAAACAATATATTTTACTGTATGGAATAGTGGCCAGGCTTGATTAGCCCAGGGATGTGAAGACAATAAGCATAAACCCTTCTACAGGTACAGTGACTTCAGAAATAGATTTGAAATACTGGTTTTTAGCTCCTCATTCAAGGCAATGGCCCTCTGTTCTACATTCTGTTATGCCAGGTACTGAAGTACAATGGAGATAAGGAAAACTGGGAATAGTGCCATTGGGATGTTGGATAGAAATGAAAAAGATCTAAATGAATGCCACAGCCAGTTATGCAAGGAGGACAAAATAGAACAAACAAGGATGGTGGTTCTAAATGCTCACACCTCTAGTATTTAGTAAAAACACTCAGCTTTCATGAAGAAATACTAGATACTGAAAGGACAGGAAAATGGTCTTCAAAGCACCTTCAGAGATTCTTCCAATTTGTGCAAGGGAGACCTCACAATAGTAATCAGTAAAGAATCAGTGTCAGAATGGAGAGAATTTTCTACATAGAAAAAAAAGCTCTAGAAACTACAGATGCTTTTTCTTATACCTCTTCCTGTGAAGCTAAAGACAGCTTGCAAAATACAATCTCAGAAGAATGTAAAAGAAAAAGACTATTCCAGCACAGGATTCTTGTTTAAGGAGCAAGGCAAAGCTGGCCAGGTACACCCAAATTAAAAACAATCTCCAAAACATCCAGAATCAATTATCTGCCTCAGTCATTTACAAAAGAAAATACAAAACCCAGCATTCAGTATATTCCACACTACATTCACCTCCACTTCTAAGTAAATGTATTCTTACTTAAAATCAAGTAAAGGATTTAAAAATAAAACCATAAAGTAACTTACCTCAAGCAAATATCTCAAGGAGTATGGTAGAAGATTCTTCACAGTCAGTGTAGGGTAAAAGTGGATAATGTAGGCAGGATCCAACTCCTCTCCAGAACTCGAAATAAAATTTAGTTCATCAGGTACAGCTGTTGAGCTGATTATTAGAGGCAAGAAACTGGTCTCAGCAGCTGGGCACTGTAACAAGCACTTGACTTCGTTGCTCCTGTGTAGCTCCTCCCTCCAGGCAATGTAAGTTGTAGACTCCTTGAACTGACCCTCAAAAATTCCTGTTGGTCGAACATACAGATGGCACCTGTAGGAAAACAGCAGGAATTGTACACAATGGCTTTGCACTGACACCTAACTCCATCCATTTTAAAGTCATGGTTAACATTCTGAAATGCTTTTGCAGCACACTCATTACTTAACAAAGACAGCATTTTGGAGTTTCAGCCCAGTCTGGAAGACTTCCGTGTGCAAATTAAGGTGTCCACACTAATGCTGTGTTTGTGCATCAGTGTCACAGAGACTGGCCCTACAGAGCAGGGAAAACGTACCTGTATGAATGCAAAGGAACATGAAACTCTTCTTCTGGCTTGGATATGCCAATTGGCTCCAGCAACTTCGAGCCTTTAGCCAGTTTATAGATCACAAATGGAATTGAGAAATGGTTCTTGATCTAGAATCAAAACGCATAATTTTTCATTACGTTTCTATGGTACAATTTTCTAAAGGAAAAAGTAACAATAACAACAAGGAAAACCAACATTAGTAGATTTAACCAAATTCCTCTAGAAAATAGACTTGAGCTGTCTTAATACACAAGTACATGAGAAAACTCTATTTAAGTCCCATGAATTGAAAAACACACTTAAAATGTCAAGTCGCATACAAAGCATCCCCAACGCCGAGGATATTAGAAAGCCAAATAGAAAAGGGAAAACCAAAGGAAAATTCATGTAACAAATAGAGCAAAATACTTAGTAATTGGCCTTTAAGAAGTGTTTTGGAAACGTACAATCTCAAAAAAGTGCATTAAGGAAGAAAAGGAAGATGACTCATTGAAGAGCACTGCTTTCAGGGGTTTGGTTTCTGTGGTTGGGTTTTTACCTGCAGAGGGGAGCGCATGGTGATGACCTTATTTCCCTCTGTAGCATCAATCTGCACCACGATGGAGTCCCCGTGATCAGCAGCGTCTCTGATGTTGTACAGACGGCGGCCTGGCTTGGCCACGGGAATGCTGAGAGCCTCTGTATATCCCTGAAGTTCTGATCCATAAAAACAGACAAAAGTCTTTATTAGCAACACAAATCCCATTACCATTTCCTGTTTGAACAGTACTTAAGCTTCTCAAAACTCAGCAACAACCAGGACCAAAGTACCCTCCGGCAAAAGCACCTTAAATGGTACCTGAGTACCACTGAAGGAAAGCTTTAGGGTCCAAATGCTCCTCAACTCCATACTTTAGATTATGATTTATAGACAGCATGGGAAATACCCCAAGCAGTTATCAAAGGCTGAGTTAATGAACAGAGAACAAGCTTTGTATCATGGCCAAGTACCTTCATATGGGATGTGATGGAAAGGGAAAAATTCAGATGATTACATATCAGTAGCTATTGTAACCTGTTTTCTTAGGAGTATTTCCTGGGAAAGCTAAAAACACAAAAACATCATAACTGATCCCAAGTAGCTGGGTAACTACAGAAAGCCAAATAAAAGCAGTGATAGGAGAAATGGAAATCCTGTTTAAGAGGAGCTGGAACACACAAGCCAGCGTCACAGGGGCCTCTAAGATGGTCTATCAATGACTCCACTAGAATGTCTTCCAGTTCTCCCAAGGGGTAGAAAAAAATATTGTTCTTTTCACTTTCTGAAAAACTGGAGAAGAGGAATTTTCCATATTTTTAAGAAGCCCAGTACCTGTTTTGTGGTGTTTTTTTAATTGGCATCAATATTCAAAGGTAATCCCAACACAGCGTACTTGACCCGAATTTTTATCACATTGAATTTGAACCCATCTTTCCATGCACAGCCTGTTATAAAAAACAGTGCTCCTTAGCAGAATACCTAAATTTAAAGAGAAGACAGAGCTTTCCTGGCGGTACAATGCAGACAACCTTCCTCGCTGGGGTGCTTCAAAAACAGAGTACTCCAGTTCCATGCTCTGACCAGTTTCTATTTCATTCATGTTTTCTTTTCCAACTGAACCCATTATCCGAAAATTGGAGCTAGGGAGAACTTTGAGAGAAACACCCAGGGCATTTTTCACCATGAAAGGTGCTGTCTCTTTAAAGGAATAGTCAAAGGTGGATGCAGTTGCTTCTGAAAATGCCTGTAAATAACAACAGATACAATATGTCATACATAAATAGCCACAATAACAAACCTATAAAGGCTTTAAAAGACAGTTCCCAGCAATTTACGTTTTTAAAGAGAGGGAACGATTATATATAGCAAGATCTGTGCTTTGTATAATAGTATTTAAGGCAAGTAAAGGTTACTTCCAGAGAATTTAATTTTATTCTGTGATTTGCAGCAAATGTTGATGCTACAATAAGCATTCATGCTCCTCACAGCGAATTTTTCCAAATCTTAGGTTGTAAGAGAAACATAAGATCTGGGACATCGAAGTCACAAGGACGTGGAACACGTACAAGCTCCAAATTCAATCACAACTTGTGCTTACAAACCATTGCTTGGTTAAACAGAAGCCATGGTAACTGACTGCCAATACAGACCTCCAGTGTAAGCAAGTACTTAGAGAACTGCTGTTCATTTAGAATTAAACAATAAATTGGAATAAGTCACGTTCTGTAAAAACAGCTTGATTTAGTGACCAAAATTTCTTCACCTCAGAAAAAAAATGAGGGAAAAGTAGCCTAGAACATTCATAAGCACATCTACCATCACAAGAGAAAGAGGGGGGAAAAAAGTATTTTTAACACACGGGACATTCTACTCCTCCAGTTTAAAGGCCAATCCTAAAATGCATACTTCACTTAGCATTCAAATAAGCACAAAATACGGAAAGGAAGTAAATTTCTGTTTTAATATTTCAGAAGAAATATTGTAGGAAACAGTTGTGTTTATTAGAGCGTTTCATGTTCATTTAACCTGCACATAAGACACTTCCTTAGGTCCTGCATAGGCACATTTGTTGTTCTAACACAGAAATTGCTTCTTTCAAAAGATAACACCACCTTTTTGCTGAGCCTAAAGGAGTCATCTGAGTAAAACTCCTCAGCCCTTCCAGGTAACATTTGTCAGAGCTGTAGAACAGCCAACATAGTTGTTAAAACAAAGAAAATTCAGAACTTCCTATGGAAGTACATAATTGAGCACCTTCTGCCTGTTGGGGTTACCTCGGCTAGGTTACTGAAAACAGCAAGACAACATTTGGATATTGTTATATTCATCGTGTCCATTGAAGAGATGTTAATTGCTGTTTGTGGCTCAGGAATAACAATGAAATCATCCCCAGGCATCAGACTTCTCTCTTGGACAGGGTTAGTCTTCATCTAAAAGAAAAATTTCATTAGACAATTACAAACATATAGGTTACTTTCTCCTATGTTAAAACAGGAAAAAAACTTGACTTACACTTGACAATTTCATGAAGCAAAGTAAAACCTACTTTACCATGTAGATCTCTGATACCTTAAACAAATACAGAAATTTTATACTCTTCTCTGCATGGTTACACGCTCCATTTTGTCCATGCACTGAAAATTCACATTATTCAGAAAAACCTTAAGATCTCTAAAGAATATTTTTTTTCTCATGGGAAACCGCATAGCTCCTTCAAGCAACAGTACTCTAATGGTGAATGTTCTGCCCCATAAAACTTTTAAGAAATTAAAAAATATCTCCTTATTCAAATCATTTCACATAGTGTCAAGTTCCTGTACATACCTCCAGCTTTAAATTCCATTGCTTCCTTCCTCCTTCAACTCGTTCAATAAGCGGCTCCCACACTGCATAGGTTTCATTGTAATAATGAACCTAAAGAAATAAAATTAAATAAGCTATCTAAATACAAAGCAAATATTATGAAAAACATTAATAAGAAAACCATAAATCTTCATTTCATGTTTCAGAGGTCTAGCATTAACTTTTAATGGCTTTAAAAACTAGTACACAGAAGAGTAATAAATAATGTATTTTTTTAAATGACACCGTTTTTCAAGAGTTCATTTCCAGACTTGCTTTGAGAGCAACGAAACATCCTGGTAACACCTTATCTTCTTAACACCTTCAATTAACATAATCAAGTCTCTTATCGTCTCCCACATGGTTTAAGAGAACAACTTTGAGACCAGAGACTTCAATGCCACAAGTACTTTTTTGTACTATGAAATAACAATTAGTTTGAGTCAACTATAGTCTGAATCTGGTCCCCTGGAATGATTCCTCTTACTCATAGCCAACACCAAGTTTTCAATTGCTTCCATCACTGCAAATCTGAATAGAAGCTGTGGACTCAATAGTTCTGGATGCTCCCTTTCAGCTATTTTACTCATCCTTCGTGGAACCACAGTGACTTCCCCCAGAGGTACATGATTAGGCATCCAAACTCCACCATGGTATGCACACCTGGCAATGGAAGAAGGCTACTTGTAGATCCAAGAACAGAATGAAGGATGAGGTAATCTGATAAACTGAGAAGGGGTAGTAAATGTATTACTGAGTAAACGAGCAGCTGCACATCTGGCTGTATGAAATTTTAATGTGCTGCCTCCATAAGAGACTTGTACCATCTTGGAATGTCTCTCATTTTGAGAAAAGAGTATAACTTCTACCTTACCAATAAACACAATGCTGGAGAAACAAACAAAAGGGGGGCAGTAAGAGTTAAATGTGAATATTCAAGTAAGCCAAGCTCATTGTTCACACAGCAAAACGTGAATATGCAAAAACAATACAGAAACAAAGGACTAGATTATTTCACACAGCAACTGCCATTAAAACCTATTGATTTCCAACTTTCTGTACAAAGCATGCTATGCTTACTTGCCTGACTAAACAACTCCTGAGAGCATAACAATTTAAACCTACTAATAATTCAGCACATACAAAGTGTACTAAAAAGTTACCTGAACTCAGGAAACCTGCAGAAGTGTTTTAAACTGCTAACAGTTCGATCCCACATACCTCTAGTGACATATCAGCAGTGACCTCCATCAGTGAGGACCAGTTCTTAACGACACCTGAAAATGTAGATTCCACTAACAATAAAGGGACAGTTCGATGTCCCAGACCACATTCCAAGGTCATCTGAACCGATTTCACTACAATGTCAAATTTCTCTTGCTTCTGAATTTGTTCACGGTCCTTAAAAGTTTCTGTTGCTTCTGTGGCTATGTCAACACCAAGAAACCAAGCATTGCACTCATCTATAGGCTTCACTTGCCACAAATTCTCAGCAACTTCAGTTGCTCCTCTAGAATCCTCCTCTGTTGTCTTGGGTTTTAGGGCAGCCATAATGGTCATGACGGTATTCAAAATTATTGGTGATATCTTGAACAAAGAAAAAATATTTTATTAAAATACAAAATCTATGAGAAATGGAAATAGCAAACATGAAAAGTCTTTTAAGAGATGCAACTTAATTTCCAAGGAAGAGAATCCATTCATGGACCCCCTCTTGTTTTCCTTTCTGGCAAAATATCCTAAAAATAGTGGGCAGCAGCAGGGGAAGAGTTATGAAATAACTTGGGAAGGAAGTGGTAGGAGGAATCCTAGAATCTAAAGTATTTAAATTACTCCTTTTTGGTTAAGGGACTGTCAAAACAACGAACACACAGTGACTTTTAGAGCTGCTGTGTGTTGAAAAAAGTCCTTATTTCTGTAATTAAACTAATGGGGAAAATTAAAATTGTAAACAACAATATGCAAATTTAAAAGACAAACAAAAAACCACCAACAAAAACCAAGCTACATCTTGAGAAACATAGCTGTTCTTCCAATGACAGTTTTAATAATCTTACCTTAACAGTAAGTTCCTCTATTGTTACTGCCACAGTGTGTACCCCTGAAGTGTGCACCATATTTTCCATGACCAAAGAACATGGCCGTAACACCTGAGTGAAAACCATAATTTGATCATTAAGGCGACTCCTTAAATCTAACCTTTTCAAAAGGTCTTGTATTTTTTTCACCCCATAGGCCAAAGGGGCACTGATCCCATAAAGTAACAACATGTTTCAGAGTAAAACATTCTTTCCATATACTGCTACAATCCCGCATCCCAGTTTGCACAAGAACCATTTTGTACTGGAAGGTTAAAAGTCAGTGAAATAAAAGCTTTTGACATAATACTGAAAAACCAGACAAAACAAAAACCCAACACACAGACCGAGTGATAATATAGTAAAAAACCTGAATCCTTAAAAAACCTAAATGCATAAGGGAAGATAACCACATGTGAGATGCACACAGGCCACTTCTGTGGCTCAGTGCTCCCTTGGCAGGAATGTGCAGATGAAGTTCCAGACAAAAGGCTTCTCAGGACTCTACTGCAACAAGGAAACCAACAGGCAGTGAAAAACACTGCAAAAGGTCTTGGCCTTCAAAAGCCCTCTTAGAGTCTCTTCACTAAGAAACTTTTAATGTCATTTGCAAATGCACCGCATGGGTTTTAGACAGAGCTCTAAGTGCTCAAGTCCTGCACCTACTGATAAAAGATTCACCTTTAAATGGCATAGGCCCTTCCTCTCTTCTGAATAATCATTGATGTGAAAACAGTTTTGAGTGCTACAGATATGCCAGCTGAGGGATGTGCCTGCCAACAGTTCTAGTTACTTTTTTCATTATGAAACACTGATTTCCTTACCGTAGTAACATTCTTGTCCTGTTTTTCTTTGAGAAAGGCACAGGCCAACACTTTGAAGGCCTTCACTTGAGCAGTCATCCTTTGTGCAAGCTCGTCTGATGTCAGACAAAAGTCACATTGGAAGGAAACTTTTAAGGCAGGGGCATCAGCATTGGTCAAATTAGCAACAAATACAATTTCTGGATCCATAATCACAGCTTTTACTGCCATGTTTGGTCGTACAGATATTTCTGTGAAAGTAAGTAAAAAAACCCACCTTGAATAAAAAAAACAGAAAGACGAAAGCTATCTACTATGTCAGTGGCCAATTTACACATTCTGAAGAATAAACTAATTTCTTAAGTCTGATGCCAAGACACCATCTTGAAAACTTCTGGGTGAGTTATTTTCAGAATGAAATCTGCAGAGGAGGGGAATGGGGGTGGATGGAAGTTGGTTTTACAGACCTGTTTCTGCCTTGGATTTCCCAGAAGCAACTTGCTTTAATTGGAACTGCGCAGATCCTTCAGCTGAGGATGCTGGCATTGACTTAATGAAAAAATGTGCTACTGTCAACAAAAACTCCATACTAGCACATATGTACAGCTTGTCAAGGACAGCAACAACTTCAGTTCCATTTTTATCCTGCTTGTATCTTATATCTATCATAGAGCTGTCATTTGTGTCATCTTTCTTGTCTATCATCCTGGAAAACAAGTTTAATAAGAAACATCTCAAACGTCATAACACACAGATCTAGGAAAACAAAGATGCCTAAGTACTGCCATTTTTTCTCCCCATGCAATTTATAAAGAACAATTACTACACAAGCAATCAGTGTTTCTTCCAGAAATAAGAGGGTAGAGGCTTTTCTATCAGAAGAGTAATTTCAATTTAAAATTAGTGTGTTACACTCTTGAAAGTATGCAGGCAGCACATAACAAGCACACTGAAGTTTCAGTGCACACAACTCTCTAGTTGAGGCTGGGTGCTCTCTATTCAGCTCTTCTACAGTTTACTGTAATATACGAGCCTCCAAGATTTCTTTTTGTTTCCGATAACCTAGGAAATCAACATATAAGAGTAGGAACTTGTTTAACAGTATTAAAATTACATTATTCATTGCTTAAGCACAGAGTAGGACAGGCCACAACTGACAGCACTACTGAGTTTTATCAATTCCATGTGAAGCGAAGTACACAACAAGGAAAAAACTTCCTCATAACCTGGAGGTTTTTAATTTCTGATGCGTTCAAACCTACCTTGCAGTCACATTCTGAATTCCTTCTCTGAGATCATCCAAGGTACATGCTTTGAGTTTAACGCTGATATCCATGGAGCCATCAGAGAACATCTCCCCGGATGATGCCATGAGATGCAGCCGGAGCTCACCAAGGCGCAATTTGTCACTGTGCACCGAAAGCACAGACTCCTACAGAAGGACAAAGAGCAGGGTTAGTTATCACACAACAAAGCAATGAGACATTGCCCTTGCTGCTTGCCATGTGCATTTTCTTCCATGAACTGAAAGATCTGATTAGCCTGTTGCTATCATCAGTACTCCACTCATACAAATGAGTCCAAGAAACTCACTGAGAAAACAGAAGAAACCTGCTGGGCTGCAGTGAAGTTGTTTCTGCACCACCCTGCCAGCAGTTGTTCAGAATTCATCACTGAAGGATAATCTGTCTGAACTCCAGATCTCTTAGCAGAGGATCCCTCCACTTTCATCACACTCGGCAATAAGTGGAAATTATATGACAGTGAAATTAAAATAAAATCCCATTACAGTGTCTTTCTTTCCTGTGATGCTCATTGCACAAGAACATCTTAAAAATTGTACTTAAATCACAGTCACTATATACAAATACATATAAAGGGAGCACCTTCACATCTATAGAAAGCAGACTTAATAAAGTCATAAAAACAAGACAATATTTCACATCTTTCTCTTCTGTTTTCAGCACAGAGAGGACACCCATGACTGCTCACACTCAGGGCTATGCAAGAGGGAATTATGGGCCATATACAAGTTGGATCTGCTTACTAACTCTAGAGGAACCACACATAGAACTAGCACTATCGGAGCTAACAGTTCCTGCTTTTCAATATTCATTTTTATTTCGGGTAACTGGAATCACAGCTTGAATGACCAAATCAAATGCTGAGTGGTTTTGGTCGGTTTAGTAATATTTTCAGTGTGACTTTCAGAAATGCACACACATTCTTCAACTTAAGGACACTGTCTGCCCAAGAAAGCTCAAAGCTCCATTGGGAAAGTATTACAAAGCCAACACAACTGATGTAACTTCATTTTTCTGTCCTGAGTCCTGCCCATGTGAGAAGCCTTGGCTGCCCACCCCACCTGTGTGGTACAAGTTTTGTAACAAACCTCAGTCATGTCACTGTTGTAGAGAGTTACAGAAAGGGACTCAAAATTGAAGTCAAATTTAAGCGCTGTATAACATTCCACAGAAGACTGAACTGCAGAAACACTTTTTTGTCCAGAATCAACAAGGGCACCTGTCAGTGAAAAGAATATATTTTTACATTTCTTTTGAACACTGGGCTTGGTTTTGGGTTTTTTTGTTGTTGGTTGCTTTTTTTTTGTTGTTGTTGGTTAGTTGAGTTGGTGTTTGGGGTTTTTAAAATTAAGATCAGAAAATCACAAAAAGAGAGAAAGCTCTAAATCCAGAAGACTACTCAAAATAATTCACACTTTTAATTTTGTTCTGTCCAATGCATACTAAAATTATCTAGTGCAGAATGGTTTAGAACCTTAAAAGCAGCTGCCATTAGTTTACTGCAGTTCTTTGTTCACTGTAACAAAGAACAACACAAAGTACCAAGTCTGCTCAAGGAGTCTGCACTACTCATCCTTCCAGTTTCTATTCACAGCAGAGCAACTCAACCATTGGTTAAACAGCAATTTTTTCACATTGAGAATGTTAAGTTGGGGGAAAAAATAGATTTTAGCAAAGTGTTAATGATATTTCATCCAGAGACATGCACTGTTTACATTGACACACTATTTGAATACTAGGACTATCCTCAATTGTTATAATTGTGCATTAACATTCTGGGGTAGATTATTTGGCTTTTTTCTTTTTTAACCACCTGCACTTAGAAGAGTGATTGATATAGACTGAAGAATATCATCCTATAAGAAATGAATCACAAAAAACACGCTACAAAAACTTCTGACCATCCATTTACATTCCAGGTAAGCGCATACATTCTTATCTATAACTTTTCACGTATACAATATATATGCAACAATTAAAAGAATTGATAGTGCTTCAGAAAAATATTCAAATATATTTGAATTTGCAAACAGCCCTCTGCCTACACATATTCAGCCTTTCAACTGAACATACCCTCAGAGCCACCAGATTCATGCGGAGCTTTCCCTTTTTTAGATATCTGCGTATCCTCAATATTCTCTTGCACAGTATTCGGCTGGGAAGAAGCCCCTCCAAGGTTTTCAAGTAAAATTTTCATGATAACAGTTAGATCATCTTGACTGAGTGCAATCTGTAAAGTGATAAAGCCACAAGTTCATTTTCGGTGACAGCATTTCTTCCAACACAGTATGCAAATGTTGAGGAGAAACAAGGTGCTGCTTCCAGCAGAAAGAAGCTGGATAATCAAAATTATCCTGTCCAAAACAATCTAAACTTTTTGCCTAATTTTCCTATAATATAATTTGTTATTTGTTATGAACAGCAGTTACAACAAGAAATAACAGTCCACATGATAAACACTTTCTAGACTTGTAAAGAAACTTTGCCTATTAAAAATATGAGTAATTGATAAACATAAGCACTTCTCAACAATTCAGTAATCCAAAAACATGACCAGATCACATTAAGCCAAGATTCGCATTGTATACACTAAAATACTCAGTAGGCCTTTGAAGATTTAATGAATATGTATCCAATCACGACATCACAGAATCACAAAAAAAGCAAGCAGTACTAAGCGAAAGATGCAGCCCCTTAGCCCACAGTACACACTGTAAAAAGATCTTTTCTACATTTGGTTAGTTTTTGCTGGTACTCCTTTAAATCTCTTATTTCCCTATGCTTCACCAGTGTGACATTTGGCCACAGCACAGATACAGGAATGAACAAGTGAAAGGGCTCAGGAACAAGGAAAAGATGCCCCAGTTTGGTTTTACCCATTTAAATCCATACGGTTAATGCAGGAAAAGAAAAATATAGCCCTCCCTCTGCAAAGGTATTTTTAAATTGTTGTGTATTAGAGATAAGCTTTTCATTTCTAATAAATCTACTAAGCATTCAAATAACCGGAATGTTGCAGATTAAACAACTGGAATTATTAAATCTTGTTTTTAAACGGTAACTCAACAGATAACCTCAATGATTTTACTGACTGCTGAGTCAATGGATAGCTTCAACAGACCTCCAGAAAAAAAACAACAGTTTTTATTCCATTTGCATGCAGCTACACCAAAACTATTCATTATACAATAACAAAATTCTAACCAATCTACAAACTGGATGATCAAGCTGGAAGTCTTTCAACGTGCTGTAAAGGACACAAACTGAAATGCGTTTACAAGCTCCTTAACTAAGACGAGGACTATTCTGAGAATATGTGTGACTTTTGATATAGCTCTTATTAGTCATGAGATTACCTGCATTGGTTTTAGGTCTCCTTTGATACCAATTGTTGGGCTTTTATGATACCACGCTGCTGCTAAATTTCTCTGGACCAGTAAAGTCAAACTCACAGGACACAGAATTTCAGAATCTGGTTGAGAATCGGTGGATACAATGCACCTAAAAAAACACAGTGGAAGTAGCAGAGGAAAAATATTTACTAGTTGCAGAATCCCAAATAATATCATAGTAATCTAGGAGAATTACAGGCATAATTAATTTAAGAATAAGCTCACATGCACTTACACGCAGACATGCACTTTAGATGAACTCAGGTTACTGTGCTACCATTCCTTTTTTTCCAAGAAGCTTTAGAGATTATAGACCTGTGTCTCTATCTAAAAGCACTCCTGAACTTTGTTTGGGAAGGTTTTTTGCTTGGTTTTAGTATGCTCTCATTGCCTATCATATTTAAATAGGAGAAAAATGCTGCATACAGAACACAGACACACCGTTCTTTACAAAGACTTTTCCAACTCAGGAAAAAGTTCCATGTTTACCTTGATAATTTCAAGTGAGTCAGCTGCACATCCATGTTGTCAATGACTGGAGGAAGAGGAGATTCATCTGAAGACACCAGCTTGAATTCATTCTGAACTCTGATTAAGCCAAGATCAGCTACCAAAGCGTTACATGAAGCTGAAGATTCAGGAACAACTATGACTGGAGCTTTCAAGTTGACATCCATTAGGAGGCGGAAGCTCTTTTTAGCAAAGTCCTTCATGCTGGAAGCAGCCATTTCTGCTGCCTGGACAGTGACTGCAGTCAGGGCTTCTTGTGCCGCTTGGAAATTGTTTAGGAAGTTCTATTCACAGGTAGCGAGAAAAAGTAAGAGTTCCATGAAAACAAATAAGCCTTTCAAAAAAAGGCAAGCCCCAGGAAAAAAGTTAATTTAAGAAAAATAGTACAGCTGTGGTATAAATATCAAACTCCTAATTCAACCACAGTGGTTTCAAAAGAGAAAAAGGCTAAAATAATGAACAAGCTTACATGCTGCTTAACTGTTTAATTTTTAAGATATTATTAAAGCTATCAGCACCATTTACTACTTCTTTTGTCATCATTCTCCTAGGCAATCTTCTGTAAAGCAGTGCAACTTAGGTGATAACTCTTCAGCAAAATACCTCTATGTGCTTGCACATTAGCTCACCACCAGGTACAGGTCAAAAAGAGCTGACTGCATTTTATCTCATCAAAAAACCCCTTTTAATGTCAAGAAAAGAACTTAAACTAATGTCTTACCAAGAGAGACATAAAGAACTTATGTAGGTAAATTATTTGGATGCAGCCCACTTTCAGAGACATTTTACCATCCACCCTTGACATATCAGCATAGGCTTCCCCCGCAGTGGCATCTGGATAAAGTGACATGTGAAATCGAAACACTTCATCTCCCATTATGGAGACAGCCTAGAAGATTAAGTCCACATAGTTAATACTCTCAGGTATTTCTGAAACAAGAAATATTTCCCCAAAATGATCAACTGCAACTTATCAGCGCTACTTGTACATATGGTAGGCACAAAAGGAAACAGAATCACTTATTTTATAGCATATGCCTCTTCTCACTTGCGTATCTATAGCCCATTTTATATTTAACCCCTGCTGCTCAGAATTAAACATACCAGTGCAAGCAATTAAAAAAAACTAAATAGTAAATGGAAGAATATTTTGCTTCTCTGACGCAAAGGAAATTAACCAATAAATTTTGCTTAATATTGCATCATACTTTGCATTCTGTAACACAGCAAATAAAACTACAGTGCTGTCACTAAATCACTTAAAGAACTGGGCCTCTTCAGCTGTTTACAATCTGCACAGCACATCACCTTTTTATGGATCGTTTTTGGATCAACATTTGTAATTACAATGTCCTTGAGTCTGGAGAACACTTTGATCTTTTTAGGCTTCTTAGCTACAGATGCATCCATTCCTGAATGAAACAAAAGAAAGAAGGCAATAAACGCACTTCAACAAATTTCTAAGTAAACACCTCAGCTAAACAAACAAACAAACAAACAAACCAACCCCCTGAATTAACTACTACTGAATATAAAGAATAATAACAGCTTAGAAACCAGCCTTCTGCTATGTAACAATGAATGCTAAGCCTGAGACAGGAGTCAGGACCTTACTGCACATGACAAATTTGCCTACATAAATTGATTCTAAGACTAGAGTAAAATTCCCCAACACTATCTAGGATCTAGCAATTTAAAAATGGAAGTTTGTGTTATCTATAACATAGTGCCTTCACTTCTTTTAATTTTACTACACTTAGAAATCATCATCTTTTTCTGAGTCAAACATTTTTTTCCTTGCAGATCATTCCATACAATCAAAATATATTTAAACACATGTTAGAGACATCTGCAGTGCACACACTGGCCTTTTAGAAGAGAATGGAGTGAAACAGCCTATTTCTGGCTACAGCCAGCTTCATCTAATATTTCAATTAAAACCACCTTACCTTGTATTCTAATGTCTGCAATTCTACAGGTCTGATCACACACTGTAATACTGAATGCATTTAGCTTTGCAGTCAGCTTTAACTCACAGACATCATCATGGGCTGCATCACTAGACACTGGATAGGAAACACAAGAGACATACAAGGAGTTCAAGTATTACAAGTCCATTGTTTAAACCAAATATTGATTAGTAGTTTTGTACATATATGAGCTATTCAGAAGCCACCTGCAGTCATTCCCTAAAAGGTAAAATAATCATTAGTCAAAATGTGAAAAAAGTCATTTATTAACACAGTTTCCTTTAGGCACACAAATTGTCACCGATCAACATGGGCAAAAAGCTACCAAGATTATGTATTCTCTCCTCATTAACACCTAGTTTTTATGCAACAGTTGTGAATACAGTGTACACTACATTATTTGAAACACTGTCTCACATGGGAAATGCTTCTCTGTATCAAGCAGCAAGGCCAATTTAGGCATATTAGCAGCAGCAACACTGCAGAAACACAACATGTAACAGCCACTGGGCTCAATCCCAACAGTTTTAGGATTAGAAAACCTTGAATTTCACAAACAACATTACAAGCACAAGAATCAACAACACGGGACCCGACAAAACATTCAGGAGCTTCCATGCAAAAACTCCTACTATTTCAAGGTTACAAATACCCATAATTAAAATATACACACCACCCTTCAGTTCAGAACGTCTCTGCGCCTCCCTAGAGGAGTATTTATTTTCAGCAACGTAAGCACTCTTTAGAACCTTCAGATTGGAAAGCTACATGGTTGTGACACTGAAACTTTGGGAAGGCTGCACACTGCAACATCATTTATTCAACTTGCATTATAAAAATCAGACCACCACCGAGGGAAAAGTTATGAGTAAGGAGAATTTGTAAAATTAAACAACAGGAAAAATGTCTGGTGCTTTTTTTCAAGTAAGATTATTTTCTCCCGATTTACAGTTCTGCATGCTTTGTTTTCCACCAAATAGACTGCAATGCTGTCATCCGAAATAGTATCCTTTGAAACTGAAGGTGAGATGTTGTTAAGCAACAAAAGTACAGCCTTTTCAATATGACATTACCTGGTCTAAGAGTACTTCCTTTTTCCCGTTCTTTCATTTGAGGCTTGTGGTCTGATGATTTATCAGTACTGGGAAGACCACCTGATGGAACACTGAAGGTAAGAAAACTCATGATGGAAAGCAAAGCCTCTGTGTGAAGTACTATATCCAAACATGAAAAGGTGACCTAAAACGAGGGCAAGGAGACAAAGTAATATTGTTATTTAGTAGTAGTCTATTGCCTAACAACTCAGATTTGCTGTAATAGAATCAAGGGAAAAAGTGTCTTGCTCAATTTCACAAGTATTTGACTCTTCCATCTCCATCCCCTTCAACTTCACACCAGACGAGCTCCAGAACAGATAAGGGAACTACAGAAAGCTTAAGGGAAGCTTGAAAGAGCTACAGAGGAACTGTGCCAATCTAAAAATTGATGCCTGACGTGGTTATGCTTTTTCAGGACACTCTCTTTAGTTCTGCTGCCTTTCATTGTGGACTATGGAGCACTCTGGTTGACAGCTTCAGAACCTTGCATGAAGCTATTTTAGTAGACATGGTACAACAACAAAAAGCCAAAACACCAAGATTCAAAATTTGCAATCAGAACAGGGAGTATGTGAGCAGCAACTACTCTTGCCAGTATTACTTAGTGAAACTCAGCATCAGTCACTTATTCCACATAAGGCCATCAAGAAGCAGCTTGACCCACCACCACTACTTTAAAGGAAACATTTTAAAAGCAAAATTACATGCTTATTTCAAAAGTCACTGAAGTCAAGGAAAATTACCCACTAATACTTGCTTTCAGGAGAAGTAAAAGGACTAATTGCACTCAAGACCCCTGAGAATGCTACTTGGACATTCCAGCTCACATCTCAATTTCACTGTTACTAACTGTTACAAGCCCTGAAACACAAGGCCTTGGTTTCTCTTTCTGCTAAGTGTATCACCCCAAAAACAAAGGATATGCTAAAGGCCTCAGTTAAAATTCATAAGGACATTTTTTTAACTACCTAAAAATGTATAGCTTTTAGTTTAAAAAAATTAATACAATAAATACTTCAGTAAAAAAAAAATCTTTTTTTCTATCTGGATTTGTCTTTGAAGTAGTTAAATATAAAGCAGTAGGTTTTAATGATGAGAGTCGGGGTTTTGGTTTTTGGGTTGGTTTTGTTCCCTTTTTTCTCTTCAATGAGAAAAAAAAAAAGGGAGCAACTACCACAGCTTCTACCATTTGAAAAGCTTAATAAAAATTTAAATACATCCAGTACTTACACTGATGTTCTGTTTGGTGCTTTGGTAAGTAGTAGCAAAGTCTGGTCCATCAGGATCAGCCTAAAGGGGAAAAAAAAAAGAAAAGGGACACAGTCTATTGAATTTGCCAATAATTAATAAATAAGTATTAATAATTTTATTACTGAATTATTTTAATTTAGCCCACACATAAGGATTATTCCAATTGCAAAGAAAACAAAGGAAAGTGATAAATCCTGAACAAACAAGTTCTCCAAATAAGGCACAAGCAAAGCAGCCAGAATGGGGTACTCACAATGCTCTGCTCAGAGACATTACATAGCACATCTTGTGAAAATTCAACTGGCCAGTTACAAAACTTTCTCCCATCTAGAATCTATTTAAATTGGATCAATTTATGCTTTGTACTTTGCCAGTACAAATCAATTTATTTTTCACTATGTAAATGATGCCATTACAGATAAGAATAATGAGGAGTCCCCAGGGTCTACAACCTATCAGATTCCCAAGTATTCATGCAATTTTTGAAGGCCTTTTTTTAGCTACCAACATATCACTCCTCAAATGTGAGTTTTATCAACTGTAGAGTCACTCTTCACTTCCACAGGCAAAGACCGTCTCACCTGTTAACTTTCACAAAGCTGCTCATTTGTGCTGTACACACAGAACACAAACAAGTATTTGTCTTGCCAGTGATTTCAGTAATAGCACTGACTTATAAAGCAAGCACTATATGGAAGCAGTGGAGAATTAAATGAAAAGCTAAATTGAAAAACAGGTATTTGGGAGAAGGCCTGTGTAAGTTTTAGATACAATTCTACAGTCTAAGTAAGGAAGCCTTATTTTACTCCCCATGTAATCTTAGTGAAAATGTATTGAAACCTTAATATATTCCATTTTCAGAAGATGTTCATCTGTCTCACTTGAGGAATTAAGAATGCAAAGATGTTCTCCTTTTGAGTCTGCAAACAAAGAAATAAAAATGTGAAGTGTTTCCACTCACAAGCTTTACTCCACCTATGCAACGTCTCCATGCTAATTCTCTATTACCTGCTAATTAGATACTATTCTTACTGAAAGAGTGAAAGTAAACAGCTGTTTTCACTGAGAAGCTGCATATTAAGCATTATCTTGTGAAATGCTATATTCACTTAATTATAAATTAAACTTGTAAAAATTAACTTAGCTTGCTCCTGAAACAAGATTCAAAACTGAAAATTCTTCGCATTCCTACTTTCAGGTTTTGACACTCAAAACCTTACTTTTCTACTTTGGATAAATGGCTATTTCAGTTATCACTTCGCCATCAGTTTGAATTGTTACCTGACCAACTAAGGAAGCACTTGCATTTCCAGTCCTGCCAGAACTGGTCATAAAGCACAGAATCAGAAGCTCATCAAAACACACTGAACAGCTGGAATACTTCTCAGGAACACCATTCCTGCTCAAAGTAGGCAACTCACTCAAATACATTAACTCTAACTCTAGCAATTGCAGTAAAACTTGGTATCAGGTATAACAGATTAATTCTATCTAAATTACCCTTTCCCCCGCTCCCCTTACTGGTTTTTAGCATGTTATCCTCTGCCTCTAAATTCAATTGCACACACTATACTGACTGTGCCAGTTCTCTAGAAGACTTACCATTTATTTCAGTGCATCTCATTGTAATTTTTTTCAGATATGCTGCTGCAGCCAATTCATGATTTCTAATTTTGGTTTTGGTTCCAAGCTGTAGCACAGTTAGAATATGTAATGGATATCTCTCCTTCTGAACCTGCTTCATCAAGGTTATTACAACCTTGAATATGGAAAGGGAAATAAGTTCAATATTTCAGTGAAGCTGTTCAGACATGGCAGGCAGTTATAAGCAGGCATTATCTCCTCAGCTAAATGTGACACATAGTATTAATCTAGACATTTTGCATTTTTACAAAGAGATTCTGCGAGACCAGTCTGCTAACGATTTCCCCTGGCCCCTGCCCTGTTCCTCTTGCTTGTTTTCCTCTTGTTGCCAAATCCAACTGTTAAAATAGACTTTATAGTCCCCTACTACTAAGAAACAGACTTGAGTACCGAGTTCAGATAGAATAAGTTGTAGAGATGGATACATACCTCTCTGATTTCAAAATTAAGTAGCATATTGATTACATCTTCATTTAATGTTATTTTTCTCTTTTCAGACAACATTCCTTCCGGAACACCCTGATCCTGTATCAAAACTGATCTCTCCAGTTCTTTGGTTTTACCTGAAACATTCAATAAATTGCTTAACTTTTGAAACTGCCACCATTTGTTTAGCTCAGGAAATACATCCAATTCTTTTATTCATTTAGATGGCTTACATTGACCTAAGATAAGCTCACAACATTTCCACAAGCAAAGCCTTTAACTTCAGAGCATGAAAAGGAAATAGAAACATGTTTTGGCAACAAGATGACTGACATCTCAGTACCTTGCTAGTTCCTTGACAACTTAGCTAACACAATTACCAAATTTTGCCTTGTAATATTTCCAGTTTTTTTGAAGTATCAAAGTATAAACACTGTCCTTGCAAAAGTAAGAAGAAAAGGTTATCACTTAATGATCAGTTTATCACCATACTCTCAGATCTAAACTTGCTTTCCAGATAATATTGCTTTTCCACATTCCTGAAAGTGAATACACTTAATATTCATGACAAATAAATTCCATCTCTGACCTTCCTTTTGCAGTACTGATTTTGCATTCATTTGATTTTCCTCTGCTTCACCCAGGTTTTCCGTCAACACTTTGAGAAAGACATTCAAATCCTCTTGACTTAACACAACCTAAAAAATTGCAGATCACAATTCTCAGGAAAAACACATTGTTCCTCAAACTTATAACCAGCTAACAAAGCAGAACAATGTTTCCTGGCATAAAGAGTGCTTATTTACAGGTATTTTGTCAGCAGAATCATCCCTTCAATAACAAAATTAAATTATTTTGACTGCTCATTGTTAAAGTCTGAGGAGATTGAAGGTTTTGACCTCCAAAGCTGTATCAATATACACTGCAGCAATTTAACATACCTATGCTTTTAATACATTCCTGTCAATGACATGCCCCCTCATGATATTTTAATTCCAGTTTTACCCAAGATGTCCCTGGAACTTTCTTTCACAGTACATAAAATGCCACAAAAAACAAGTACCCCACTCAAGGGTGATGGGAAGGTAGGAAGCCGAAGTTACTAAAGCAAATATTTGTATTAATTTAAACTCCTCTTAAGAAGATTCCATTTTTAAAGAAAGAAAGCAAAACACTTTAAAGAAATCTTGCTGAGAGAACTGGTCACAAAACCATTTATGCAATTCTTTCAAACCTCCACATTCATCTAGGGGGGTTAAATCCTGTTACATTTCTGAAATCCACTCCACACCTACTAAAAATATGCAGCTTGTTGCCCCTTTGTGTCCAGAAATAACATTAAGGGTTGCTCTCACAGTAAGTATTATCACCACCTTCTCACAAGACTTACATTCATTGTATCCAGACACCCCATGACCTCCAGCACTGGTAACTTGTGAAACCAAGTTGCAGAGAGATTTCGTTTCACAGATAGACTTAAATTAATAGGGTGAAGTATCTGAATATCTGGATGTGACAAATCTGTCTCCACAGTGGTCCTGGAAACACAGGGAGGAAAAAAAAAATAAAACAGTTGGGAAGTTGGAAGTCACATGTTAGATCTTAAAAAATCTTAAATCTCAAATGTAACACCAAACACTTTCCTGAGCAGAACAGTTTCTGATTTTATTACTGATCTAATTGCTCTAAGATAAGAGGCTAGCATTTTAATACCACATATTTGACGCTAGCACCAACCATGGTTTCTAGGCAAGAACATTAAAGTTCTACAGAGTATTAATCACTGTACCTCGATACTTTCAGCTTTGTCAGCTGCACATCCATTTTGTCAATGACTGGAGGAAGTGAACTGCCTTCTGGGGACACCAAGACAAACTGGTTCTGAACCTTAATCAAGCCAAGATCTATTACTATTGCATTGGGGGAAACAGAGGACTGGGGGATAACTATAACTGGTGCTTTCAAGTGAATGTCCATTGCAAGCCGAAAACTCCTTTGGGCCAGGTCTTTCACACTGGTAGCAGCCTTTTCTGCAGCTTGGACTGTAGCAGCACTCAGTGCCTCCTTAGCTGTCTGGAAGTTGTTCAAAAAGGTCTAGAAAAGCAGTTGAAGAGAAAGCAGAAATGTCTGTAAACAGTTTTTAACCTAGGTTACTTTCTCATTTTACATCATCATCCACCAATTATGCTGCCTACCATGTTGAATTTTCCATGGGAAAAGACAACTGAATGCCTTCTGTCATGACCTGTGGGGGTCAAAGAAGTACTAACCAGTACAATCCACTTATTTTAAATCCATCTCCATTTTTTCTTCTTTCCTTAGCTACAAGACTACTTAGCTCAGTAGCTTTTAGGGACACAATTTTGAAAGCCCCTCTTGCCCTCAGTGAATATAACTGAATTCCTATTAAAGAACCTACTGAATGAGAGAAAGCCCACTGGTGCTTTATTGAAAAAGCCATCATTAGGGTACTTGAACGCACTAATATTTACACTGGGTAATTTGCAGACATCATCACATCTAACCCTGCAGGAAGATTTGCCTCTGGTGTTAGCTCTGACATGTTTGCAATGAACTCAGAATTTTGCTAGGGTGGAAAGGGGAGCAAACATAAAACCCCCAAACTACCTCAACAGCACCAAGTTTTTCTTTATTTCCAAAGCTGAGGGTGGGAAGTGACCCACTTGAAATTTAAACCAGTTACTTACCAAAGTCTTCTAATAGTACACACGAAAAATTAAGCTCATCCCTTCTCTTTCAGAAACTGAAGCTACCACTTGTACAGAGGGTACAGCCTGGGAGACTGATCTGAGAATGCTGCAAAAACATACAAAGGTAATAACACTTACCAGGAGAGACATGAGAAATTTGTGAAGGTACACCAGCTGGATACAGCCCACTTTCAAACATACGGTACCATCCACTTTTGACATGTCAGTGTAGGCTTCTCCCTCAGTAGCATGAGGATTTAATGTCAGATTGAAACTGAAAACTTCATCTCCCACTATAGACACAGCCTAGAAAGAGAGAAACAGCACCCACCAGCCATCAGCAGCTTCTACAAAGGTACTTAACACAAAGAACTAAAGATACCATCAGCCTATCAGATTACAAGTTAGATTACAAGTTTTCTAATCCTTTTAGACATCCATTCTTGTAATATGAAAATTATTCTTTAATGATGTATCTTATTTGAAAATACTTATTCACGACAAATCAAAGACTTTTAGAGGAGTGGAATATGTATTACATTTCACTTTTGTACACATCAAACTAATCAAGAATCAAGTAAAAGTTAAAATCTTGTAGTTGAGTACTTTTTTATGAAGGGTCCTTGAATCAACATCTGTGACAACTATGTCTTTAAGTCGGGCAAAGAATACAGTGTGACTTGGCTGAAGGCAAAGAGATGAGTCAAGACCTGCAAAGTACAAAAATAGAAACAAGAGTCTTGCATAGCAGAAGTAACATTTATTTGCAGGGTGGGGACATCAGCAGAGGAAGTGAGGAAAAGTTACTAAGCTTTAAGAATGTAGCTGTACTACAGCTTTGTCCAAAACAAAATAGAAATATTTCTAATATAGTACTGTCTCAATATCAATCATCTCTGGAAGTAACTGAGCTACTATTCATAGAAAAATACCAACAATAATCCATTTCTTAATAAGCATGCTATTGAAAGCATTGAGATTTTCTATCAGAAAAGATGTTACCATACTGAATTATTTGAATACAATACTTTTGCATACCTAATCTTGTGTGAATACATTATATGATTTAAAGATGGGCACAAGTAAAAGACTTTATGAACGGCAGTACTAATCTTGCATATCACACATTCTTAAATACTCATGAGAGTGCTGGCAGCTATGAGGATGGCAGTTATAGTCAGTCAGAAGTGAAACTGCCTCAAAGAATTATTGATAGCACTTCCGAGGGGTAAAACCAATCAAGAAAACAAAACCAAAACAAGGAACCAAACAAACCCCTACAGTTAAAAACTAAAGAAAACATTTTTAAGGGGTTTTTTATCGTAAATAATTATTTCTCCTAAATAATTTTATGGTATACCATCAGAATATCCAACACTTAGTACAACATGAAAAGCCACCCATAATCAAGTTCCTTCAAGGCACGAACCTAATTACCTGAGTAATAACACAGCACATTTTTCCAGCTGGAGGCCAGAACATTATGACAGATTTGAAGGCTGACTTTGAAAACAAGACTACAAGCCATTTTGCACCAACAACAATAAATAAACAAATAAATAAAAACAGATGCTGCACATTTACATCTTATCTTTTAGTCCAATTATTAGCAATTGCTTTGACACTAAAGTACCAGAGCAGTTACTACTAATAAAGAATTTAATACCTTGTATCTTGATCTCTGCAATGTTCTTTTTTTCATCACAAATATTTAAACAGAAGGCATCCAGCTTGGCAAAAACCTTGAAGTCAAACACATCCTTATCCTTGGAAGGTCTAGACACTAGAAATAAGAGAAGGTGGGATTTTCAAGGTACCTACAAATTATACTTTCACTTTCATCTTTATTTCTACAAAGCTAATCGTATTTCTCTGGATTTGCTTTGCCAGCATGCATCACATCCTTCTAGAACCATCATTCGGACAATCACAACTGTACCTTTCTTCAATCTAGAGTTATCTTCTTGCTTTTCTTCTTTGGATGGTGTCCCTCCACTTCTACCACTGCCTGATGGGCTAATAGCTGTTAGAAAACTGACAGCAGACATAAGGGCCTCTGTATGCAACAGGAGGTTCAATGATGAAAAAGTTACCTGTTGAAAACATGAGATTCCATAAGACCAAACGATAACTTAAAAGAGTTGGACCGAGATGCAAAAGCACCCAGTGCAACAGAAACATTCCTTACAAACAGAAAAGCTGCATGTGTGACCAGCAACACATCATAAAGGAAAAAGCTTCCTGTAAAGCAGAAAGGGGATAAGCTTACAAAGTAAGAAAACCAAGCAACAACCCAGCTGCTACAGCTGTAACTGCTAACCTATAACCTCCTCAGCACAAAAACAGTGATACAAAATAAATTTTGTCAAACACAACCTTGGGCTTGAATGCTCCCACAATAATAGTACTACCAGAATGGGTAAATGGCAGGTGGCTGACATGCAAATATTTAGAATGTAGGTATTCCTCAGTAAATCCACTAAGGAGTCCAAAAGGTAAGTGCTAGCTGTGTAGTTTAATAAAAGTTGTCCACTTGCATGGGTTTGAAACTGGAAATAGAGCCCAAATGCAATTCTTCCAGGCACAGAAGTCCCATTGAAGAGCTGCAAGGCAACAGCAACTTCAGATGATGTACAGAAAATAGAGTTCTCTTGACCTTAGCACTACCCCATAGTGTGAAGACTGTTAACTCAGCAGCACTGGAGTACTAGAACTGTCATCTCCTGCTGCAGCTTCAGGAACTTCTTTTTGGCAAAAAGATTTCAGTGTTAACTAAAGTTCCCTGATGAAATCCATAGGCACTCTAAAACTATTAAGTAACAAGTGAAATATTTCAGTCTTCACACTAAAATATGTGTGAAGGCAAAATAATGCCATAAAGGTATAAAGAGGAGAAAGTACCTATCACAGAAAACACCATCCTTTGTACTTTATTTCAAGAATGCCTCAAGCCACTATTTTTCCTTAGATTGAAATCTGGCTCAAAAAGAAACCATTAGTAAAAAAAAACCCACACTCAAACATGGATTTAGACTTCTTATGAAAGACAGCCGACAGAGTGCTGAATACATGGCACTCACAATACAGATTATTTGACATGAAAGAGAAAGACTTTGTGATTCCACTGCAGTTCCCCATACTGGGCCCCTGAATGTCATGATCCCTGATGCACGAGAAGGTGCATTCTTACAGTAGTTTGAATTTCATCCACATGAGCTAGACAGACACTTTTCCAGCACAGTTCAACAGACAAACTTTCTGCTCTTAAGTGGGATAAAAATTTTCAATGATGTTTTAACACCTGAAATCTCCTGCTGGAAGGCTGGTGGGCAGGAAAACAGGAAAGCACAACAACTCTTATTAATTCCTCTGTTCTGAGCAAGCAAACCAAAAGAAAATAAGCAATAAAATCTGCAAACACTCACTTGAATCATCTGTTCAGTGTTGTCAAAAATTGTGCGAAACTGTGGCCCATTTCTGTCAGCCTGAAAATAATGATTTGCATGAAGGTTAATATTAATTCCAACCAGGCACTGTCCTCTTCAGAAACTACAAAATAATCCCATTAGCTCTGAATAGTAGCTTTAGGACTATATATAGACTACATATTAAGAACATGTAGAAATGCTTTAAGAGTAATTTTAAAAAGCATTGTGTATACCTTGACATATTCCACCTTCAGAAGGTCTAAGCCAGGCTTGTCTGAGGAACTAATTAGATGAATGGGTGCTTTTTTACCTGTAAAACACAAGAGAGAAACAAGAATCAGGATAATTTCTGTTCTTTCAGAGAATCAAACGATTTGTGCCTTGAAGGTAGGGATTAACTTTTAGTACCATTTGCTAAAATACATTGCACCACCAAATATGAGTCACTGGTTTCTCTTATGCTAAGTCCAAAACAGCAAAACCCTTCTCTATCCAAAGACTGAACTCTAAGACATTTATTTATCCCATAAGCATTACAGTGAGAGTCCAGAGCTTATCAACTGTACCACAGGCACAAGCACTGCCAATGGACACATTACCTGGGAAACTGGAACAACATTTCCATTTCAGTGAGCACAAGGCACAGGAGAGTTCAGAGTACGTGCTACACACACACACACACACGTCTACTTCTCTGCCATTGCTTATTACCTCCAATTCCATAGTAATCCAAGCTTATTTTCTTCAAATAAGATACAGCTGCTAAATTATAGGTTTTGACAGTAGCTTCTGTCCCAAGATGCATTACATCAAATACAAGTACTGTTTCCTCAATTTGCTTTTGCCTGGTGAGTTCTACTAAAACCTGGATGAGCAAGAAATATGGTTATACCATCTTTTCACATGTAGTACTCTCACCATTTAAACCAACAACAAAAAAAGTGCAAAATTAATGTCCTCCCTGCTTTGTTGGAAGCACTGTTTTTATTACAGACTAAAGAGTACAAAATAGAAAGAAAAAGTGATTGTTTGATGGTGAAAGATATAAAAAATATTTGGGGATTTTCTCTTTA
The DNA here is from genome assembly GCA_013397865.1 of Struthidea cinerea. NCBI lineage: Eukaryota > Metazoa > Chordata > Aves > Passeriformes > Corcoracidae > Struthidea > Struthidea cinerea. Next base: position 1,695,311 of record VZTI01001175.1, on the reverse strand, counting down.
CAAGAGACCTGTCTGGGTACTGACTTTGTTCTTCCAGTGAAAACTTCCCACTCCCCAATTACAACCTGGTACTACTTTTTTCTACTAAAAATACTCCATAGGGGAATTTTTTTCTTTATACATACTTTATCTGTGTGTATGTATTATGTTTTATTTATATGCATCACATACAGATAAGAAATAACTCATATGCACAGAGATATGCACGTGTATACATGTATTTTTTTTTGTTTGGTGATTATGTTTTTGCCTCCACTAATCTGAAGAACACTGGTAAATGAATATTGGATTTTTTAAAAAAGTATTCTTTAGGTAGAAGAAAACAGAATTACAAACATACTTCTTTAATTTCAAACTTCAGCTGAAGATCTATCAGTTCCTCCTGAGCAGGCTCCTCTTTTCTTATTTCTTCTCCTTTAATTACTGAACTGTCAGTTGGTTCAGAGCTTTCCTCAAAATCAAAATATTCTTCTTCAGAGTCTACAGAAGTGAAATTACTTCCTCAGTAAACCTTTTCCAGAAATGGGGGTAAATATCCCACCCTCTCTTTCCCATTCCAGTTGCATTTTTAACTGCCTGAGCAGTTTAAACCTAACCTGACAAAATATACTTTAGATCTATACCGTTCTCTTACCCACTGGATGGGAAGTGAACAAAATTAAAGCCCTATTAAGGACAGCACTAGAGTCCAGAGGCATCATTAGACATTCACGAACATGTAAGCAAGTAATAATAAGGGAAGCTCCAGGAAACAAGTGTCCCAGTTCCACTATAGGAAGTTCATCTCTAGAACAGCCATGGAAATAAATGCTCAAATCCATAGCGTTTATACAGTAATTTTTCAGTAATGTGTTATTCTAGTTCTGTCTTTTCCAAAAAAGGAGAGCTTTGCTAATGCAAAGCTGTCAGAACAACCTGATACAGTCAATATTCACAGTTCACTCGTTTGAAGAGGTTGCTCATGCATAATATTAATTATCAAAACAAAGCAGGTTTGCTTTTCAGAAAAAGAAAGTTTATTATTCTTAGACAACATCAGCATCTTAATCAAATCTCCTTATGCACTTGAGGGTAGACATGACCTATCGTGCTCATCTCTGTCGTCCTTATATGTTTTAACATCAATAACAATAATATGAAAATATTAGCTGTTCCCTAAGTTATGGCCTTCTACCTCTACAAAGACATCTGTAGCTTCTTACCTGACACTATTTCTGCTAACAACTGGGGTGTATTAAGTAACCCTTTACCAACAACAGGAATTGTGGGAATAGATGGTACCTGGAGGGAAGGAAAAGAGAAAAATAACCAATACAGTATTTTAAAGTTTATATAACTTGGTATATTCATATTTTCTTCCGATGATGAATGTTCCGCAATGCCTCCCCCACATTCTTTGGCAAGGTCAGCTCTGCCAATACTTACACTGAAACCAGCAGAACAACGGCAAAGGCTCCACCAGCCTTGTTTGAGGAAGCCCAGAATGTTCTGATGGTAAGTCAATGAAGACCATGGCTAGTGATGCCTTTTTTTTTCCCGTCAGTTTTCTTAGTTGTCAGCTTACCTTTGTGCTTGGAATTGACATAGATGACTTCTGAGGCAGTGGAATGCTATCAATCAGATCAAAGATTGCCTTCATTTTCTGGTCAGAGAGTCTGACGTGCACCAAAGGAAGTCCTCCTGACACTTTAAACCTTTTTTTAAAAAAACAACTGATTAAACTCCTATACAATAGGTACCAATTCTTCATTTAAATCTTACCAATATGGATACTCCTGTATAAAGATCACATCACAGTAAAGCCAGGGATTCTCCACTAAAACAGGGCTTGGAGTTAATTTAAGCAGTAGTTAGTAATGAGCAAAGGGTCCAGCGAACTACTACCCAAAAAAGATTCTGCCAACAATAGTAACCTATTTCTATCTCTTATTTAATACCTTTAAATTATAAAGTGCAACTGAACCTTTAGGGAAAAGACAGCTCTCTTTTCTCTAAGTACACAGTAATTATAAACGAGTCTTTTCAACATTAATATATTACTTTGCCATCCTGGAATCTCTTTCCACCATTGATTTTGCCAACTGTACATGAATATCCATAGGCTGCAAAATGTGCAAAGTTGATGGATGTTGGAAACGAGCCTTCTTCCAGTCTTCACCTGAAAATGTCCAGTAAATTTAGATGAAGAAAACCATCACTCACTGATTGTTTTAATTAAGGCATCACTAAAGTAACCAAAATGGTATATCACTAGGAGGGTAAAAAAACCCCACTCACCAACTAAAGAAACCTAAAACAACTTAGGTCAAGTGTTTTAAGAGCTTTTAATCCCACTTGTGAACATTTCTGCCTTAGTAACATTAAACCAAATTCTACACTAAAAGATGTACCTACATTGACCCCGAGAAAGACAGATGGATAGACAGATACATAGACAGAGAAAAGATAAAACAGCAACCTATCATTCTGTTGATTACAGAAATTTAAGTTCAAGTGAAGTACTAAGGCAAATTTTAGCTGTGCTTTTCCTGCATGTGATGGAAAACATAATAGTTCTATTCATTTACATTCACTGCTACCATCAAAGTGATGCACAAGTCCAAACAGAAAGTGAGCATCTGTTTGAAGAGAAATTAACCAATTTTTTCAAAGTTTGGCACCAAACATGTATTATAACCTATCTTTTCATTAACTACTGATTTTAGTTTGTCTTTTTCTTTTTCTTTAAAAGACATATTTATTTATTACAGGTAGGTAGCCTTTGACAATCTTTTGCATAAACAGCAGCTATGTTGTTTTTTTACCTGTTCTTCCAAAAAGAAGTTGCACATTTTTAATTTTCACATCAAATTTGTCATAAGCTTTGTCCATAATCTCCTCTAAAGATGAAAAGCTAGAAGGTTCACTACTGCCTTGATTTATGCTGTTCAGCTAAACACATAACAAACAAAATAAAGTTAGATCATTAAAACCAACATGTGCTATTCTTTCTAGTGAAGATGAAAAGATTATTCATAGGAGTTAATAATTGGCATTTGGACTCTTACAGAGAAAATATCTTAAATCATTTCCCACTTCATTTATTCTCAATAAGTAGATTTTTTTGTTATTGTTACTTCCATCAATCCACTTAATTCAACCTATGCAAAAAGAATTTTTTTCCACTGGTCTATAATTTTACTTATGGAATACAACTAAAATAAATATTTAATCAATCATGAAGTCAAGTTAAATGATTGCAATCTTTCCATTTTATAGAAACAAGGGAATTAATTTTCAAACTTCAAGAGAAATATTATATTCTCTTTTATTAATAAAAGGCTATCATTTTACAGAAAAGGAAACAAAAGTTCCTGTGTTCTGCTGAAGAAATGGAAGATACTAAATGAGAAGGTATTACAGTCACAATTACAATATGAACATGTTTCCTGAGGAGGATTAACTAGTACAAGTATGTCAAAGATAACCTAACAACTCCGATCAAACTGCTGACCCAAATCTATTTGGTAAGAAATATGGTAAATTAAAAACACACTGACACAGATGATCACCCTTCCTTCTGAAAGCAAGATGGTTCCAGATGACAGCTATGTTAAAAGAGAATATTTGCTTCCCCTGAGCTTACAAGAGAGGTCATTTATATACCTGAAATGTACCAAAGTCCAAAATCAGCAAATCTGAATTGTCATGGTAGAAACCAGTCTGTGGAACCACAAGGTAGGAAGGTTTCAGATTAATCTTCAAGTCAAGGACTTTCCGCATTTCGATAATATGAACTAATCCTTAAACAAAAAGGAAAGGGCATTGAAATGTAAATGCTATTGACAAGTGAACCAATTGTGCCAGTCAGCATACAAAAAGATGTTATCTGAAAGATAAAGCCTCTTGTGTCAAGACTTATTTTTGTAGTTCTACTGATTTCTCACTAAACTCAATGCTCCTTCCCACGAAACATCCATTAAACCCCAAGTAACCAAGTGAGAAGAAATTAACTCTACCCCAGCTGAAATAAGGGCACCAACTCAAGGAAAAATCCCAATCCTGCTATTTGGCCATCAATCAAAACATAAGCCAAGTGTTTAGGTATTGAAACACGTTGAAACATTATTAGATTGAAACATTATAAGGGTTCACCTTCATTGAGATTTATTACTATCTTACCTGTAGCAGTTCTTTCCTTGATTTCTTCCAGTTTCATTAATGTGGCTGTTGTTAATCTTTCTAAATCCATTCCCTTACTTGTCTGAAAGAATTCTACCATTGCATTTATTGTTCTCTTTAAAAAAAAAAAAAAAATACAAGAATTAGCAATATACATAGAAGTCACTCAATAAAAACTCAAAATCAGACCTGGACAGAGCAAGGAGAGTAACAGCAGAGAAAGAGGACTCAGAAATAGCTGAGAGTTTTGGTTACTACTCACTGCATCATATTTTATTTCCACAGGCTGCGATTCAATAGTAAGGCTCTGGTCAGCTGTACTGTCCTCTGGGTTAACATCAAACTCAATCTTAAGCAGAGAAGATTTGCTATCCCCGATGGAAGCCACAAGAGATGGTACGATGTTTTCTTGTCTCAGGCCTGTAACATACCAGTTTTCAAGCTTTGCTTCAACCCTAAAGGAGACGAACAGTTAAAAATACTTAATTGGGCTAGGGTTAGAATCAGTTGCAAGAGAAAAGAAAGACAGAATATTTAAGTTACATAAATAAAAAGTTTAGGAATGCTTAGTATTATGTATGGATTTAAAAAGCAGTTACAGACTTCTTTTGCTGCAAATGGAAATCCTGTACTGAGAACTGCCCTGACAATAGTGTTGAGTCAGTAGGAAAACACCTTTGAAGAATTCATTGAACACCACCAAACCACACCAACTTCACTCGTCCTTAGAAGTGCCCATTACATAAGAAACTGATTTTCAGGTCCTGTGCCTCCACCATTGAAATCCCTGACTTTGGGAGGCATCACATTTGGCCATAATCAGTGCCACGTGTCTGGCTCTACTGAGATAACTTAATTACATTTTTTTCAGGAACATAACACTAATAAGAGTATCTGTTCTACTGCTTCAGTCTTGCAAACTAAATTATATGGCATGCATTTACGTGAAGTAATGTCAAAGCTCTTTTTGTTTCTGTGCATCATTCAAGCTGCACCTTGAAAATTCCCCAGAATGGCTTTAGCAAAAATATTTCAAGAGTCAGTGGCTGAGCTGGTGATCTTATGTATGAAGCCAGAACCGAAGGCATTGCAAATGAAAGCAAAAAGTGCACAAATTCATTTTCCAGACACTGGAAAACTTATTCATTGACCGTGTAATCCAATAATTTTTGTTCAGTATTTCCGGTGTGCCCTCTCTTCAAACACAGGAAGGTCTCAGTATCTTATGCTCTGGCTGATCTCCCACCCACAGCACACACACATAATTTTTCATTCCTGTAGGCAGTGAGTAACACATTCGCTAGCTTGGCTGGAGTGCGTTGGCCACACCATTTCACACTGCTTAGCTATCACTTCCCAAGAGTCATATTCAGCACTTTGACACTTATATTCAAGAAAGAGCCTGCCATTGTTCATGAAAACCAGCAGACAGCATTCCCTTCTTCATTCCATTCTATGTTATTCACCAAATTATATTATTTACAACAGAGTACAATTACAGGACACCCACAAATTGACAAGTCAATATACAACAAGCACTATCCAAGAATGCACTACCCAAGAAAAGTTAAAAAGCTGGGGAGTGGGGTGAGGAGGGGCAGAGATGTTTCTACAAAAAGAAAATACCAATCCAATTACTTAATGGCTTGTGCTCCTGGGCGCTGTGATATCTTAGTACTCAGATCAATTATCTGTACTTTAAGAGTTTCTGCCACATTCTTGTCTTCTTTAATTGTAAGAGAAGTGCTTAACAGCTTCAGCGTCACAACATGGGCAACATACTAGTGAGAAGATCAGAGGAAACTGAAATTAGTCATCTCAATAAGAATAACTTTTCAGAACTCTTCATTTTAACAAACTGAAATGCGTCCAAGTTTTTCCAGTCAACTAAGATTAGAAACACATCTCTATGTTAGAAGTAAAGTACAGTCTTTACTTTATCCAATGTTTACCACTCATTTCTTTAACATAAAGTACTGTAAATTCAACAAATGCAGAGCAAATATAGTCTATCTCTTTTCAGCATTCAGGAAAATTTTTTTAACCCTGAAGCAAGCATAGCTAAACTACATTTAGTAGACAACTCTCTAGATCAACCAAAATCACTATAATCCCATGAAATAACTACCTTTTAGAAGACGTGGCACGTATGCCTTTGTTGTTCTTGCTGCTAAATGTCAAGTCTTGGCCTTGCCGAGAGGGTTCTGACTTCCTGACATATGTATCACTTTATGATTGTGTCAATCAGCAACGTCAGAAGAACCAAACAATATTTCCTATCCGATTTTGAAGCCTTAACCTTTCTTCAGGGCAATGAGAGAGCTGAAGGCATCTTTACACTTAATTTTTTGTGTGGTTCGTTTTTTTAAGCCATCCCATAGGTTGCTTACCTGCTTCGGCAATGAAAGGTGATGGGAGCTGTCACTATATCCAATAGCAGTAAAAAGTTTAGCTTTCTCCTCCGGTGTCATTAGTTCATCAATAGCTAAAAACCAAAAACCCACACAATTTGCACCTTAATAAATAACAACTACCCTTTTTCCTCACATTTGCCTCCTACTGCTTAAGTTGTGCTGATGCATTTCATCGATTCTTCATATTGCACTAAATTCCAGACTGTAAAATAATTCACACAAGAGTCTTCATATATGGTGTTACATATGTAGCACATATGTAATAATTTTTATTACAAGAGTATCCATAGCTCCCCATGACGAAAATAGATTTCAGGAATTGTAATAGATCAAACCTCTGATCCAGACAGCAAATCACCAGGAACACAGTATTCCAATTGTTGCCAATTATCACTACAGCTGTAAGTGCCATACTCTTCTCCTCACCAAGGTTCTGAAATGCTTATGGCCATTTTAAGAGAATGCCTTATTTGCCAGCTCAATATTCAGTAAAATACTATAAAATGATACTATAAAATGATCAATACTGCATTGCACTGCTTATGCCATACCCTCTCCTGCATAGTAGGAAGCAAAAAAACCATCACTTTCCTTTTAACGTAGAAGAAGACCTAAAGTCTCTATAGACATTAGTGCATTACAATCTACACCTACTTTCAGGTACAGGTGATTCTTCATCTTCTTTTTTCCTAGATTCTCTTTTACCCCAGAAACCACCAAACCATCCTCCACTTTTCTTTTCTGCTTCAGTGCTTTTCTTCTTCAGTAATTTTTGTCCTGATCTTACTGTCTACAAACCAGAAATTAAAACAAATTGGACAAAATACATAATTAATAGTATTACTATTTTTCTGCAAATAATCCATGTATGTATGCATGGAAACATGCATTTAACAGAGGGACAGCGACACCACACCACAAGGAATTAAGAGCACTTTGACTCACTAGACAGAGACAAAAAGTAGGTGAGGAACATGTCTCTGTGTGTCTGTGCATGCAGAGACATAAGCATGCCTTACTTTCACTTCGGACAGTTTTTGTTTGTTTGTTTTTTTTTTTTTTACACATTTCACCAGCACTTAGACTACAAAAAGGTAGGAATTATACAAAAAGACAGAATTTAAGAGAGTACAAAAAGCAATTACATTTCTTAAATCTAGTAGATTCCTTAACCTAGTAGTACCAAACCTGAGAACTGATCCTGTACCATTTAAAACTTTTGAACTTTTTTTGGAACTGGCTTCCAGTTTGGAAATCAATTTACTCTTGTCCTGTAAGGATAGAAAACTTGTCTTCCTACTTACCTAACCTATCATACACATCAGCACAATTTTTAAAAAAATACTATAATGACAAAACCATCCTAATTGAAGTGCTACAATATTACTGAACAAAAATTACTCCTTACCTCAACTTGTGCTTGTTGTCTTGCTAAGATTATATTGAAGACGTCAAGTTTTCTTTCTAGGGCCTATAAAAACGTATGATCAAATTATTTGCCTCTAAAACACACTTAGGAAAGGCTCCCCACTATAAATTTTCTACCAGCTCCTTCATATTTACACACCAATTGATTTCTAGTTCTGCTCACTTCTATCACAGGTATATCCCACTCCTGGCTGCAAAGTTCACTAGAAGATAAAATTGATGTTAGGCAGACCAGGTTTTTTTTCTTAACTAGATTACTCTTGCACTGCATTAAATGCATCCATGCTCATTAATCCTCAACCAAAGACAGAGTGTTTTAAATAGCACATTACTAGTACTTTGTTTTCCACGTCAGGTTACACAGAAGTTCAGATTAAAAAGGTATTTCCACAAACCTCTTGTGCTCTTGTAAAACCATCAAGCTGGATTACTCTCAAGTATATCTAAAGAATTATTTCATAGAGGAACCAAAACATAATTCCTCCAAAGAGAGAAGGCTCATACCTGAATTTGCCTCTGTGTTTCTTCTGACAGTTTACTCTGTGTTAGCTTGTTCTTGTACACATTTTTGTAACTCTTCAGAAGCTGCCTGTGCTGTTTAATGTTACTCCATGACCACATTTGAGTATGTCTTCTGATGTGAACTTCAAGAACACTGTTACCTGCATATTTCCACCTACAAGAATTCCACACTTGTGAACTACTTTCTATTTCATTCGTGCATTACAACTTACAGGTTGCAGAGGCAGTTTATTAGTATGCAAACACTTTGTTCACCACTTGTGATTTGAATAACTTGGCTTATAAAAATTTTAATGTTTTCAACATCACTTTTGAAAAATGAACAGAGGGCTTACATTTAATGCCTGAAGAACTACAAACCTTCATTATTGATCTCTGCATGTTTGCAAATTTGGGCTGTTAAAGCACTAAGTTCAGTTTAGCACTTTGATAATCAGTATCAGTACTTTGCAAAAAGCCAAGAAAACACATCAGTTCACACCTTTAAAAATTACAGTTGACATACATACTTCCCCTGTATTACATTTGCTAAGTTTTTTCTTTAGCCTTTCTAAAATTACATTCTAACGTCTAGTGAGAGCACTGGCATTTTGTTCAAATTTTGGGGACTTCAGCTTAGCAAGTGAGATTTATTCAATTGGATCTTTCATCACTTGAATCTAAGCGCTAAGAAAAGCTCTGTGAAAGTTATAATATCAGCATGTGATCTAGTTTTAAAACTACTTTTAACCACAACAGAGTATGAAGAGACTGGAGAGGACTCCAGCATCTCCCAAAGAATGCATAAATGTACACAGCTTACCATTCCCTGGCATTTTTATGGAGAGATACATTTGGCCTAAATCTTCTGTACGGTGCATTGCGAACCATGTAATCTATGGACTCCAGCAGGTCTATCATGCTGAGGTACTAAACACAGGAAAACAAGTTTCTTAGCAGAGGTTCAGGTTTTGTTTGCAGGCAGTGCTCCAACTGCATGTATACCATGGCCTTCAGTATTCCTCAAACTACACAGAAATTTAAGTCCATGCATTTTCATTAGTACCTAAAAGTGGACCAACTACATCCATTGTTCTCAAAGGACACCACTACATGAACCCATGCTTCCCTCGAAGAACAACAATTTGTAGTTTAATCAGTCTGCTCAGCACAAACTCTCAGGCTTTCTCAAACCAACCATATTCATTTGTCATTGCACAGTTTCCCTCATTTTAGAGTTGCCTTTACATTAGTGAACCTTACTGGTATAGCTCTGAACTCAATCTACACTTAGATACCAGTATGAGCTGAAGAGCTCTTTAGCCAACGAACTGCAAGTTACCTCTGAATAAATGAGAACACTAACATTGCTGGGGAGACCATCTAAATTAGTTGCTTGATACTTCGGCAGGATTTTTTGCCAAAGCCAGCACACTCCATTAATTTCCATCCTTGCTCGTACTTTAGCATCTCTGCACTTATAACACTGGTTGTAAGGGCAGAGATGGTTATAGTTTAGTAAGATAAGGGCTGCTCATGACTCCATTCTCTATGTGAAAAGAATGCTACCGGATCAGGTGGTCCCCAGAGGATCCACAGGTAAGAGTGTAAGAATACAAGGATTTAGCACCAGAAAGTGATTGTTACACAGAAGGGAAAAGATCCTACACTCTTCCCACAGGTACTGCTAAACAGTTTAGAAATTCTATAGGCATGTAAGCACAAGAATCCTTAAGAAGAATGTTTTCCAGTGAAAAAACACTATAGTTCATCACAAACTGAAATAGGTGATAAATACCAAACCAATTTACCTGTGGCTTAGTGAATTCGATGACAATTCTCTGTACTTCTACATTACAATCAATCTTAGGAGTTTTCAGTTCTACTTCTGCATATGGGTTGATATACAGTCTTGCAGAGGCTGACACTGGTCTGAAAACTTTAAGATAAAAAAATATTGAGATGGATTTTTTAATTATATTTAAAGCATAGCAAGTAATAGATCAACCACTTTGTACCGGTAAAGGTGCATGCTCAAGCCCCACAGAGTTGGGAGGCAATTCTTACCAACAACAATTAAGATAGCCCAGCAATAGTCAAAAAGTATACAAGCCCTAATACGTTCTATTACATTTAGGTTTTTGTAAAATGCAGATAGTATGGGCATGCCTGCAGGATCAGGATCAGGTCAGGCTGTTGTACACCAACATGCTCAGAACAGTTTAGATTCACTCCTAGCTTACTTACTGTACTGGTAGTCTTCAGGCTGGTTACCACCACAGGGAATTCCTCTTTTCAGTTGATCCTGCAAAGGGATACGATACTGTCTAGCAATTGCTGAAGAGCATTACTTGTTCAGAGTTCTCAAAGCTTTGAGTGGACCAACTTAAGCTCATGTGTATTTTGCAGACTTTTGCAGTTGTCAATTCAAGCTGTTTACCAGTTTGGGGTTTTACTTCAGACTGAGATTCAGAGAAAAAAAAGGAAAACATCCACAGACAGGCAATGCCAAAGTAACTTGGCTGGTCTTAAACAACTGGATGGTTTTAAGTACTTCACAGTTTTGAGTCAATCTTCAGTGTTAGAATGAAGCCACTGGGTTAAGTGCGTATTTTGTTATGGGCAAAATAAAACAAAAATAAAGATATCCATAAAAGATGAGCGCAAAAGAAAAATGTAATCAAGTAGTATTGTACAAGGACACACAGAACACCTTTATAAACATAATGAGTCAAAAACATATCATGTCCAAACCCTATAGGGGCTGATAACAAATGAGGCTCACAAAATATTGTTAACAATAGTACAATGGATTAACATATGACCCTGAATACAGGTGAGCATAAGTGGGAGGAGTGGGGCAGAAATTAGTGTGGTGTAGCTTTGAATACTACAAGAGCTAGAGAATATAGTACTGTTTAATGCATTTTCTTCTACATTACCAGTATTTGTTCACGGGAGCCATGATAATACATTTTGCTGTGTATGTTCCAATAAGCACTGAGGCTGTCCAGGCACAAAAGCTGCACAGGAAAAAAAAACATGCAACAAACTGCATACTCTGTATTCAACCCGTTCTATGAACTTAGCTTTCCATTTGTAAAACAGAAAACATAGGATAGCAAGCTAGACAGCAAATCCACCATTAGCATTGAGATGTATCTGATCTAACAATACTATTTTGAAATGATAATTGAATTGCAAGCTCTTAAAGCACAAGTTCATGCACATCTGTTAAATGTGACCCTGGATTACAGGGGCAAGGGTGCACAAAACTGGTACGTGGCCTAATAAAGAAGCCAGGACTATTAAATCCTTCTTATATTGTTCTTATAATTCCTTAGACCTCTGTGTACTCCTTTCTGCACAGGCTCGAGGGGTGGTTCAGGAGGTGGGCAAGGAGAACAGAGAGACTGCTTAGCTCCCAGAATCCCAATTACATTAGGAATACAAATTAGATTAGGAAATGGCAATTTGTCAACCTCTTTGAAACCACAGCTTCCATGCAGGCTTGCTGTATAATGCACTGAATGAGGGGATAAGCATTCTCATTTAAGAGAAATTATTAAACCAAGGAGTTTACTTAAGTTTATGCCTTACATAAAAACAGTTATTTGTGCTCTACTTGTGTTTAAACATACATCAAAAATAAAGAAAAACAGGAGAATTCAGAAAGCAAACTATTTTTCCAACTTTAATATTTAGAGCCCCAGGTTACTGTTCTCCAAGATCAGTTGCTTTCTTCACTTGTGTAGGAAAAAACCCAAAACACATTACCTTGTATATTATTTTTGCAGCTTCATTCAGAATGGAAGGTGTCCAGTTCTCGTTTGTTGTCTAAAAGATCAAAGTGATAAAAGTAATTTTGTGCATCTCAGCTAACACATTTTTGGGTTTATCCTATGCTTCCAAGCAACAAATGCATCCAGTTTCTCTGCATACACATACGTCAAGATAGCATACAAAAATCTGTCAGTTTACTTTCATACTTTGATATTCATACTTCGATATTTATCCTACCCATAAAATGCTTAACAGCTAAGTCAAAGAGAGGTTAGCTGAAATTTTCTCTCCCCACTTCTCAAAAGGCCTGGCTAAACACCAAATTCTTTATCATCATGAAGCAATGTTTGCCCACATTTATTATGCCTGGAAATAACCTGCCCAGTTCCAAAGGTCACTCAGATCACTAGAACAGTTCATTAGAACAAATCACTAAGTCTCAGAAAGTGTGATGGTCCTCAGTCCTCTTCCCTTTTGCTTGCTCAAACTGCCAGTACTATTTATATGAATACAAGATTGTCTTCACTTCCAGCTCTATGCAGACTGTCACTTCTTACTGTGCTCCTTTTCCCTTCTGCTACTGCAAAGACAAGCAAGCTGAACACACAAGAACATGCATACACACACACATTACCAGTAAACTAAGCTCGCCCAACGTCATTCCCAAGGAAATCGGACACTGTGGGTCTGTGATCTAGAAAAATAGAAAAATAACAGGTACTTATGTCTCTTACTGCAGACACATGTATCATTTAAAGTTGACTGAAATCCTAACTGCTCTGAGCAACTTCCTTTGCTTAGTTGTTCTAACTGAAACGTTACTGGAACCCACTAAGATAGGCCAAAACTAATACAGCTGTAGTGTAAAGTCTTCAATTCAAACTGAAAATTTTCTTTTGGATTCTAACATCGTCATACAGGAAAAAAAATAAAAATTAGAGCACCACATCTCAGTCAGCTATATCACTTTATCATATGCAGTTCTCTGACCTCTTTAACTTTAGCGTCTCTGAAAACAGTCCCAAAGAAAGGTTTGACTGAACCTATTATCCAGTGCTTTTCTTTTAAATTCAATTATCTCATAACAAACTGCTTAATCATTTTCCTAAAGGAAGGTAAAACTAGAAATCCCAGTTTGGTTCATATAAACAAACATTCTTGTTTATCAATAAAGTGTTTTCAACAATTTGCCTTCAGACCCACGCATGAACCCACCAGCTTCTGCCATTCTGGGCTCTCCCCAGGACACTGACAGCTCTGTACATCCATTGCACCAATACGTGAGAACAGACACTGACCACATTCAGTGAGCAAGGCAGCACTGGACATGGGGAAAGAGAATACCTATTTCACATATCCATATTTCTGGCATTCAGTCATATCTGGGGCAACTTACTTGAAGAGATGCAGAAGAAACAGCAACTTTTTCAAGGTGGCAAATACAGTTTCTCTATGGACTAGACAATCAGAACTGCATTGAAGTCCAATTTAAAATGAACACAGTATGTTCCAGTTACTTACATCATCTTCGTATTTAACGTGAATGCCTGTGATTTTGACTTGCACATTTTTTATAACTTGAGTTGCAAGCTTTTCTAAGAAAGTATCCTTCTTCTCCTCCTTTGGTTTGTCTAGAATAAGAATTTTTTAAAAGTCAGTATTCAGTGTAATAATTGCATCTTAAATTTAATTACACCAACAACTACAGCAATGTAAATATAATATTTCTTCTAACTTAACATTTCAGTTTTCACTTATTTAGATTACGTATTTGCATTTTTTTCCTTTTCTGCACATCCATATTCTGAAGATGTGATATTAGCTGCCTGTGCACAACTTAACCACAAGAAAATAAATGTCTTAAGTTTCAGTCAAAACAGTTTCACTCACAGCAAGTTCTGGACTAACATACTCCTCCCTACTCCTTCCAAGGTAAAAGGTTCTCTTAAAAATCCCTCAGTGAGGGATTTCAAGACGCAAATAAGTAAGACAGTGTAATTGAGCACAAAATAGCCTTGAATAACACATGCCAAGGCAAGCAGTAATATTTACAATCCCTCATTATTTCATTATAGCGATACGACTCTATCATCTCTGGCTGTGTTTCAGCATTTTACCTAAAGTATGGCTGGATGAGCTGCTTGTCCTCCAGCTGCCTTTACAGGCTACACTGCTGTGCTCAGTACCCTCCTTACAAAGTCGCTATTCCAGCAAATGCCATCAATCAGCCTACCAAGGGTTTGCTGGAAATGCTACAGATAGCTCAAGTTGAAGAAACAGTCATGGCTGTCCAAGTAGAGAAAAATAAGGACTACAGGGTTTGACTCAGCTTACTTTAACTAACTTTTTACATATGCAATGCACAATGAACACAGGTATCTAACTTCACACATCTTGCTAAAAGAATGAGAAATTTTTTTTTAAAGCTTTGAGAGGTTCAGGAAATCTGCTTAAAAATGAAAAGACTTCACTATTGAACATGATACAACACAGTTTTAATCAAGAGAGCATTTGATTTCAATTGAAAAAAATTAGGAACTCAGAAGAAACAGAAACATATCACTTTTACAGGCTACACATATTTCCTCCTATTAACGGATTAAAAAAACAAACAAACAAAACAAAAAAACCCTCCACAGAAGTCCTTATCAAAGCTTCATGACCTTAAAGTGCAAGGAACCCATTAACATTTTTGCAGCCAGCTGCACCTACTGGCAGCAATTTTAGTTTGATATCTTGCAAACCTTATCTTGGGTCCCCACAAGGTTTTCCCTCCAAATGCAAGTCTGTGTACAGCTGGAGCTTCCTCCAAGACCAAATACATAACAATACAACCACACAGGAAATGGCAATCCATTCTTAGTCACATGCTAATGCTGAAAATCTGCATGGTTTGGTGTTTATAGACAATGATTATCCTCTTGGGGAACAACATCAATTTCATTCCTGTTTAAATATGTCATAGCACTATTTAGCTATTTAGAACAGAAAGCTAAAAGGTGATAAATAGCATCAGTATCAGGTTTTCTTTACCTGTTACTGGAATCTGACAAAAATCAGACAAACAGATGTAATTTGCACGTGCAGTTTTTCCAAAAGTCACAGTGAAGTGCCACTAATCAGCCCACCAAATGTGTACGGTTCTGCTGTAAATGCTACAGATAGCTCAACTTGAAGGAACAGGCACAACTATCCAAGTAAAGAGAAACAAGGACTCTCTTCAGTCTCACTGGATCCAGAGAACAGATAAAGAGCAAAAAGAGCTCTCTCCAATTTCTATCCTCTCTTTCAAACAGGAGGAAAAAAGTCTCACTGGATGGATAGTCAAAGCTCTGAAAAACTAACCGAAACAGAAAGCAAAAAGAAGTCTTAAAGTTAAAAGCCATAACTGTTACCCACCTTTCGAGTGATCACGACCTCTAAAGGGTCTTTTAAAATGCTTTTTATACTTTTTACGCTTACGTCCTTTTGCAAGCAATTTTTTGGAAAAAGGATAAAATTCAAGTTAGTAAAGCAGAAATGTAAGAAAGCATAAGAAAATATAGAAGAAGGTTTAAGCTTGTCTTAAAGCATAATGGCTTAGAAGATCTCACTAAAAGCTTTTCAAGAATTTCACCTGTATTAAGGAAACAACCAGCTACTTCTCATAACGTAAGATATAAATCCAGAAGAGACTTCTACCATACAAGGACCATAAATCCAAGCTAAGATACAGATGTATGTGGAAACCCAGAGAGTACTTTTCAATAGGATTCTCATGATAATCAACAGTATGGTATGAAAGCAATCTGAAAGAAAAAATCCAGTAACCACAAAAAAGACATACAAAAATGATGATTCAAAAAGCTTTACATGAAATTAAATTCCATTATTTACACGCATATTACAACCCACACAATCGCAAGCATTTCATTAATTAAATGATGCTTGTACTTTTCCACAATTCTGAAGAAAACCAGTTTGGTGAGTTGCACTACTTCTTTCCCCTCTCTGGCCACCTAAGCAAAAATAACTCAGCAGGAGTGCTACCTGTGCTTATCTTTATGGGGTTGTAGCATGAGAAGGGTGTATCCCACTAAAGCAAGAAGGAAGCAAGTGTAACAGTGTACCTAACCTAACTGTGGGGAACAGCTTGATATCATTTGCAGGCCTGTTCAAACAAAGGAGGGAAATTGCATGCCAAGATTTCAACTTGTTTTGCAGGTAAGGTGACAGGCTGGTCACCATATAAATAATAAAAAGGAAAAACTAGACAAATAGAAACATTTTATTTTGGGTAGTTCCTTTTAAAAGTACAAGTAATCCTTTATCAAGGTTACTTTAAAAGGATAGCTTCCTTTACTTCCTATTGAATTTGTAGGTCTCAGGCTTTCACTTCCTTGTCTGAAAAAACTAAGGAAACAAGATACTCCTCTTCTTTACCCATCCACTCCTATGGAGAAACTAAATGTATATTTTCAAGTTCACTTTAAACCTGTGCTCGGGTAACAGCTCAAGAAAGAAACTTTGGCCAGGGGTAAATTTCTGAAAATCAGGTTTCAGAAGTTAAAAGTAAAGCACGTACAACATCGCAGTAGTTCCTCTGAATTTCAAGGAAAGCTGCTTCCTTGCCTATTTGAGAGCAATGCAAATAAAGAGAAGCAGGGGGAAGCATGCTAATGTCTTCAATCTGCTATACTTCATTCTGTCTGTCCATGGTTTCAAGACAGCCTGAACATCCATTTTCTTAAACCCGGACATGTTAAGTAAGGGTAATTACTCTCTACTCTCCAAACAACTAAAGATGGTGTTGTAAAATTATAGTAGAATATTGTCAGCATTTTAAAACATTCTTGAGCTCAACACGACCGATGGAAATATCTTAATTTTCTGAAACAGCCACTCAAATTAAAAGAGGACTAAGTCATTGCAAGATTCCACTTGAATCCACACTCATTAAAATCTCATTTCTAGAACCACCAATACGTGGATGTTTACCAAACAAATATTGTTTTCTCACTTGTACATTTGGCTGCTTTGGAGCGGGGGACTTTTAAAAATCTGAACTGCCTGCCCATAACGCATGTGCAAAATGTAACTAACCATGCATACCCACCAGGCTTGGTGTCCTTGTAAACCAGACTCTCCAACCCATACAAGGAATCCTGTGAATGGGTGCCTTGGTCCACATGGCAGCAAATAACCAAAAAAATGCATTCAGTTTAAAAGAAGGAAATCAACTCCTGATTTAATATTAAGTTCACCAAATTTGTATGACACAGTAGTATTTCCATTACAGTATCTGACAGCCCAAGTCACTTCAGAGTATCTAGTTTCAGTGATTACCTCCATAGAAAAATCATGCAATTTTCATTTTTCCTTGTAACCAGCAAAAGACCTGCTGCCTCTGGTCTCCATACATGGGGTTTGATAGAGACAGATATAGCTTAGAAAAAAGAAAATAGTTTCATCAGCTAGTGTCAGCAGTTTCCACTTCCCCCTCACACTACCTTACCACCACAGTGGCATGACCATTTTGCTCAATATTTGAATAGCACGTCGAAAGAAAATATCTCCTATTTATACTCTTAAATCCAAGGACTGAATCAAGATTCTACATACATTAATATAAATGAAGTATTAATCAGAAAATAAAATACAGCCGAGAATTCATGAACCCTGACAACTTTCTATTCAATGTATTTCCTAGATTTTCAGCAGCTATCATGTGCTCTTAAAAGCCTACAGAGAGAGCTGAATGTCTTAGAATTTTCTAGTTCAGTAGGGCAATATGGGCTCCAAGATTTCTGTATCTAGCAAAAGCAAAGGATCTGCTCATGCAGAACTTACACAAGTCCTCTTGAATACAATATTCTAGTACAGCACCACAAACACAAATGGCTACCACTGAAAAATGATCATAGGATAACAGAACATCTCAAGTTAGAGTTGAAAATAATCCAATTTAAATGTTCCTCTGGCTTTTCCTTCTCAAGGCTCAAAATTTAAAACTGCAAAACATTACTAAATCTACGTCTTGTTCTTTATATAATCAGTTGAGCTACTAAGGTATCCTTTTTCTATGATTTTTTTTTTCAAAAGTGTTAAAAATGGTGGATGTCGTTTTTTTTGAAAAAGAAAACTGCCACAGGTGCACAGACTCACTCTTAAATACATGAAGTTCCAGAACTGGAATGCCTCAAACAGTACCCATTAGGTTAAATTTATCTTATTACACTACCCCTTCATCCTATTGCTAGTGGTGCAAAGAGCATTGGCTGAAACACTGCTGCTGTACAGGATCCAAGTGCTGCATGACTGAGGTTAGACCTTGATCAAGATTCCTTCAACCCAGTATGAAGTAATGGCTGCAAAATTCATTCACTGAAGTTGTCTTAGCCCTCATACATTTTCTGGCATATTAAAGACAAGAAATAATGCAAAGCTCCTTTCTTCATTGCAGCCAGGTTGTCAGATAGCTGTTTGAAGGAAACTCCACTTGTACCTTTCAAACTAGCAAAGCAAGAAAAAGGCATTGAACTTCCCTGTAACTGGAGAATGAAAGAAGCAAAGGGATTACAACCAAACTATCCTTTTTTCAAGTGCTGAAAGCATCTTCTCTTTCTCAGTAACTTTTCCATGAGTTGCAGCATTACAAGTATTAGAAATGCATCTTAAGAACCATTACACAAGCCAACAAACAGGTCTCAATTCAGACAAAAACTTCAGTAATAACTTTTTCCAACACATGCAGTTACCTGTCATTGGTTCTGAGCTTGGTTTCTGTCCAAACAAACCTAACTAATACCATAATTTTATTAAAGGTATTGGTTATGACAATACAAGCAAACAACAATAATAAAAATCACCACTACAAAACAAGTTAACTGGGCTTAAACAATCAATTTTAACCCATAGTTGAGAGCTTAATAGTTTTTATGACCTAGAGCAAAAGTTTAAGTTTCCTATGTTCATGTCAATTGCTTTGTTGTGTCATGAATTATTTCCTGCTCACAAGAGTCTCATTTCTCAAACCAGTCCAAACTCAGTACATCATAAAAGCACAGCAGAAACTGAAACAAAAGCATTATCATTGCAGTAAAAGTTTACAAGCCTTACTGTTCCCCTTAAAGGTTCCTTTCAGCAAAGAAAACCTACCACATGCACCTCTAAAACACACAGTTAAACATCTATTATCAAGGTGCTAAAGCAAGATAACATTACCCTCACGCAATGCACTTTCTATCGTTCTGTATGGTCCTGTTCCTCTAGAGCACCAAGGAAAAAAATAATTAAAAGGACATACCAGATGAATAAATTCCCATTTCCCATGGAAGCTGACTGGATAACTGAATGGTAAACAAACAAATAACATTCCTTTCAAGCTTTAGAGTAAAAAAGCTTTTCAAAGCCGTCTAGTAAGATTAGCTGGACACTTGAAAAAACAAAATTTATTAAGTCAATTAGAAATCAAGACTTTTCTTTCATAGCACAGCCTAAGTCCTCAAATTCCAATGGAGATTTGCATTATTAACTCAGTACCTTTTTCTGCTGCTTTCTGCAAGGCTTCCTCAATTCTTGCCAGTTCCTTTTGTTTATTATCCTGCAAGTATTTTTCTTCCTTCTCTGCATCATATTTAACACCTGTAAGCCAAGTTGGGACAGCCTTAATCCTAAATCTCAAGTTACATAAATGCATTATCAAGCAATGCACACCAAATACAACATCATGTTGCAAAACACCTTGTTTGAGAGAAAGGCTATTCTTTTTTCATTGCTGAACACTGCAGCCAGCCTTCAAAACTGTTGTTTTTACACAATTATGCATTATTTCATAGGAGAATTTCTCCATGGAAATTCAGACCCCTAAGTGTGGTCTGTGCAATATAAAGCAGGTTTTTAAGTTCTTCTTAAAAACTCTAGGAACTCTAGAGTTCTTCTTAAATGCTCTAGGAATTTGCAAGTTTTCTCATCATACCAGAGGTTCTGATTTCAAAGAAAACTAATAAAGTTCTTTGACTCTCTTCCCTCTCCCTATAAACAGTACTAATGACACTACCTTCAACTGTTAGAAGCAGATAAACAGCTAAAGATCTAAACCATGCCAGAAAACTGGTTTCAGGACAAGCACGTTTTAGAGGAAACTTGGCTGTTGAATTGAACTTGGAATGGATACAACCAAGGACTTCTGTAAAAGCAACAGGTGCTGTTTTCTCCTACCCTTCTCCTACTAACTTGCCAGCATTTGTCTAGAAATTCCTCTGAGGGAGCAGAATGCAAAAATGGTGGCTTACAGGAACTACGTGCTCTTATAGACTCATTTACATGGTACCCTTAGCTGAAAAGTTTACATACTTGCTCCAGGAACAATCAGAAGATACAAGCCTTCTAGAGTTGCAACAACTGCCTCCCCATAGAGATTCTTCCAAGGAATCTTCAGAGTAAGTTTATCTAAACAAAGCAGATACAGTTACATCAAAACAAAAATCTCCACAGTGCTTAGTCCAAAGAACACCTCAGGCATTAAAGAGCACTAGCCCTGTATCTTGATGTCCTAAAAACCTTAGGTTAGGAAAAGCCATACAGGCATGAACATTTTACAAAGCCCTTGAAGTGATAAAATACATGCAGAGGAAACATAAGCCATAGTTTTAAGCAAAACGTTGCAGTCTGAATCAGAATACTTCAAATCAAAACCTGAGATCATGACTGAAGTTCAATTCACTGAGATGAATATGATTTTCCCAGGAAATAGAAGAAAAAATACAACACAAAAATATCTCCTACAAATGTTTTGTGTGAAAAAGCAATGCTGACCACCTGTGAAAGGAATTAAAAAAAAAAAAAAATCTAAGCATTCCTAAACCTTTGGCATATTTGTCAGTTTCAGGAATTTAACTTAAATTCTTCATAGTCCTAATCAACCCTTTAAAGAACAACACATATTCTGTCTATACTAAACAGCTCCCTTGATCATTCATGTTTCCGGGAAGAACCTCTCAGACGTGTTTTTCATACCAACCTGTAAAGTTACACAAACGGGGTTTGCCAGATAACATTGATGGCAGGCACGTTGAATTTCTATGCTGGTTCCAACAGTGAATATAATTACAGTTAAGAAAGCTTGATAAAAGAAATTCAGGGGCAAGATTGACCTTACAGCCTATATTAAAATTTCCATTGTGATACTCATATTGGAACTAAAACTTACCTATCTGACCAACTTTTACTCTAAAAGGTACATCCAGTTCACTCTGTAAATGACAAAAATAAAGTATTAAACAGAAGAAATAGTAGAAATCAATTAAATAAATTTAAATTACATTTGCAAAGTACTGTATTTACACACAGAAATTAAAAGCTACTTCTTTTCTGCTGGAAAATGTTAGAAGGAAAACAAAAACAATCCAGGCAGCAGCGGACAGGCAAACTAGGGGAAAAAAGAGAAGAACTGGACCGTATCATATTCTTTTGATGCCTTCTTTTTCAAGAAAGTGTAGGCTAGTTCTTTAAAAGTGGTGTTCAATACTGACCTTCCTTTAACTACTTTTGCATTGAAATCTAACACATTTCAATTGCAAGGCTGTCAGAACCATCCCTTGTTTTAACGCTCCTGACTTGGTCTTGGCTCACTCTCAGCTCTGGCCAGTCACATACAAGACTTTGCATTTTTCTACGTCAGAACTGCTGGAATCTGAATCAATCCCCGTAAGAAGGAAAGGCATGTACAAAGTAACACTTCCTTCCTTTCTTATCTACCAGATATGAAGATATTTGTAGCAATAGATTTAAAGCACAACAAAACTATCAGGAATGGATGAAATGGGCAAGTAAAAGATGAAACTTCAGAATAATGACCAGAAGCCAGTGATCAGGTCATACATACAAAGATCCAATGTGTTTTCAATGCACAGAAGAGTAACAGTTCTCTTTAGTGAAGTTTGAAACCCACTGAATATTGCAGCAAGACTCTCTCAGTAGTATAGATGTTCATTAGCCAAATTAAAGAACATGAAAATCAGCCAAGTCACTTGTTTTTCCAGACAAGAGTATGGGAACTTAATGCAAGTTACTTCTTGTTTTTCAACCACAGCTTTTTTTCTTTCTCTGTCCCAGCAAAATGAGCAAAATTAGAAGCAGTTAACCAAGCACTTACTTCCAGTAACCAGTAAAAAAAGCCAGTGTATCCTTTTCTGAGACTTCAGTGAGCAATATTTTATCCTAACTCTCAGTCCTTAGACCCATAAAAACAATTTTGAAGTTATTAGGATACTTACTAATGCATTCTCCTTTATCTGTAAATTGTCAAGTGCCACATTACCTGTTTAGAAGAGAGAAGTACAGAAAAAAATTACTTCAAGTATTACTTATGCTAGAAAAAGGAACACAACCTCAACCCTCCCAAGTACTTATGAATAAAATCTGAAAACCTTATTCCAGTTACAGAATGGTACAAAAAATGTGTAATTTGTAAGAGCCACTAAATACGGGTTATAGACAAAATTTCAGTTGGAAGAGATGACAAAAACATCACCAACTTAGATGTCTACATGTTTCTATTCTATTAAATACACCTAAAATAACAGGAAGTCTTTCTCATTATTCACTTAGTTGTGAATGACAACTGCAGTTCTAGCAATACAGGGTAGACTTGGAAAATGGTATCTTGTTTTTCATGATTTCACATAATAGAAAAATCATTAATCAGAGCCACAAAAACACATGCCTATTTTCACAAACACATTAACTTTTCCTGACGCAGACAACATAATAGGATTTCTAAATGAAACACTGGCACAGTATTATACCCGAGGAAAGCCCATATAATATACCTCTTAGTGCTTTAATGCCAGATTCCTCAGAGCTATATCCCATTTGAAGTATAGGTATTAATATTGCATAAATGTTAAAATACGTACAACCATGACGAGCAAAAATAAGGTGATTACCTACCTACGGAAGGCACCTAAACCAGCCAGCTTCCCTAGGCAGTACTTCAGCTGGATTTTTGCATGACTACAGGGTAGCGAAGGGAAATGTTTTGATACGTTCACCGAGAACAGCTACTCCACATTACTGCACTGTCCCGGCTGTTTAACACACATTATTTACACCGATAACTGCAAGACACGGCTCCCCAAGCACCCCATCAGCTGCACCGGCACCCAGCGCTCGCGCCGCCCGGGACACTGCGCCATGAGCCCGCCCACAGACCCAACAGCACCCTCGTGCTTCCACCCAGGACCTGAGAGAACGAATAGCAGAAAAAAACACGGGGTTTAGAGATGTCGGCGGTTTCCTCCCTCGGAGCGCTCTGAGGCCAGCGCCGTGCGCCCGTGCCCCCACCCCACAGACCGACGTGAGGGAGGGGGTGCCAGAGACCACGAGCACACAACGACCGACGGTCCTCCAAGGGAACGGGGACGCCTGCGGCCACACTGACCGACCGGCCCTCACGGAGGGCCACACACCGACCGTCCGTCACGGAGGGCCGCGGCCCCGGAACTCGCCCGCTGCTTACAGGGGACCGCAAACCCACCGCCCGCCCCTCAGAGGGGTCGGCGGTCCCACGGCCCGCGAACCCCTCACAGGGAAACCACAGCCAGCGAGACCCGCTCCCTGTCCCCGGTGACTCCGGCGGCCCAGCGAACACGGGGCGGCAGAGGGAAGGGGCTCCTTACCCCCCCATATGCCTAGCTTGAGCTGAGACTTGTTCAGGTTCTCCACATAGTCGCCCAGGAAGCGGTTCAGTAGATCCGCCACCACTGATTCCAGCACCATGGCGTAGGCGGCCCCTCAGCCGCGGCCACCGGCCGGGAGGGGAGCGGAGCACAGGGGAGGGGGCGGCGAGCGCGGCGTGACCCAGCGCGGGCGCGCCCCCGGCAGTCAGCTGACGGGGCGGGGCGCAGCCCAGCGCCTGCCGGCGTGCAGAGGCGGGAGGCGTGGGGAGGGCTCGGAGCGGCAGACGGGCGGCAGTGCGGGGCACGGACAGACCCTGGGCCGAAGCGGAGGACCCCGGACCGGCAGCCGGCGCTCGGAGCCGCGGAGCCGAAC
>VZTI01001175.1:1612771-1670784 GCA_013397865.1 Struthidea cinerea | reverse complement strand
GGGCACGGTCCCGTCACCGGCACCGCGCCCCGGCTCCTCACCCGCGGGCATGGTCCCGTCACCGGCATGGCGCCCCGGCTCCTCAGCAGCCCCGGAGAGCCGTACGGGTTGGACTGGAGGCTGGCGGGGATACGGGGAAGGCGCCCGGCCCGGCGGCCCTCAGTTTCCCCTCAGGCGGTTCCCGCCGAAAGCCGCTCGGGTACCGCCCGTTCGCCTGTGTGGCGCCGCGGGGCCGCATTTGGGGCCCTGACCGTGCTGATGCCGTCCCAGGGCGAATCGTTCACGTCAGTTCACTTGGGATTGACGGAACCTGGCTTGTGCTTACAGCGCCTAAGAAAACTATTTATTATTTAAAAACTATTAATTAAACTGTTTGAACTGTTAATCTAGCAGTTCAGGAAGCTCACAGAGGAAGTGAACACAAGTGAGAAAAAAATCGCAAACCCCAGATTTTTTAGAGGTAGTAGCACTGCAGAGAAAGTAGGTAAGAACACGCTATTCCGTGTGGTGAACCTGCACGTAGCAATGTCAACCCTGGAACAAATGTTTAAGTCTCTGGGGTTTTTAAAATCTCTAATCTCAAACTGGTTCTGTAAAGTCATTCTGAGCTCATAGGAGCTCAGTTATTTATGGAAGCATAGCACTTGGTAGCTCGAAATGGCACATTCAGTCTAAAAATGTATTCCAGAGAGAAGAAATCAATATTAGCAATAGCATTCAACCTCAAAAGTATGTGAAAATACATCAACACCACATAAATATGATCAGCATGAGACAAATATTGCTTTAAACAGGGTTCAGATATATTGTGGAGCTTAGTGCAAGAATATTTTACAAAACCTCAAAGTTGAAGGAAAATGTTTAAGTTTGACAAAGGAAAGGTCCATTAGCAATTGTTACCACTCTGGTTCTGTTACAGCCTGTGTTTCAGGCTTGCAAGCTCCCTCTTGCTGCAGTTGAGGTAGGAACGCTTTTGACTTTATTTGAATTGTGGACGCTCACCCTCATCCAAATGCATGTGTCAAATGCATTTTCAGTTTATCAAACCATATGTGGTAAACCACAGACTGCAGTCCAGAGCATGCAAGCAGCAGAAGAGGTTTTATCACCTTTTCACACACTGTTGAGGCAAATGCCACACCTGTAACTCATTACTACATATATATACATATATATATATATGCCTACCTTTACGTCCAATTTATTTGTTTACCTTTTTTGTACAGTCTCAGCTGTTCCTGTCATAGGGAAGAGACAATGTCAGGAAATTGTGAATAGACCTCCTACTGCCGTTCTGTTAGGTAATGATTTTTCATTTGTGTTTTTTTTAAATGAAGTTTTGAAAGATTTTCATTTCTGTGTATACAAACCACAGCTGAATAACTAAAGCTTAAGCAAGAGTACTGGCTAATCAGGGGCAGTTAATGCACTTAGTGTATGTCAATTTAAGAACAACTGTGCAAATCAATGGTAGTAAATTTTCTCTGTAACAATTATACAATATAGTCAGGATGACATATCCATTTTCTACTTCATTTTTCATAATGGTCATCATTTCTGCACAGAAGAAAAACCCCAAAGAAAAGTTAATCACAACTATAAAGGGTGTTGAAAACCACAGAAAAAAATAGTTTTTGTGTGGTTAAATAATATCCTAAACAACTAAAATGTTGCTCTAAAGAACTTAAAGAACTCCGTGAATTTATAAAATCATCTTGTTTGAGGAAATGGCCTCAAGGAGCCCCAGGAGAGGCTTAGGTTGGAAATTAGAAAAAATTTCTTCACCAAAAGGTTATCAAGCATTGGAATAGGGTACTTAGGGAAGGGATGGAGTATCCATCCCTGGGGGTATTCAAAAGACCTGTGGATGTGGCTCTTAAGGACATGGTTTAGTGGTGGCCTGGGCAGTGCAAGGCGAAAGGTTTGACTCGATCTTAAAAGTCCTGTCCAACATAAATGATTCTATGCTTTCCTAGCAAACATAAGTATACGACATAGTGGATCAAAAATTGCTCCTGAAGGAGTGTGATTTAACGAGGAAAAGATCACCAGTCAGTCACATTTGTGTCAGATATCCCATTTCAGTAAATCCTACATAGATTTTTAAAAATAAAAGGAAAATTAAACTGAATTAAGAATGGAAAACCCGTGAACAGATTTAATAGACATTTTATCAACCATATGTGTGGTTTAAGTACTGCGATATTACTTGAAAATAAAGACATATTATTGCACCTTGGTTACCAACAATCCTTTGTTAAGCTGCCTGAGCCTCCCTTGCAGATAGGATACCACTCAAAAATGACATTGATGCTGCTCTGTCTATTGGTAGGTGCCATTCCTTGTGTGTTCTCAATGAGAAAGGTAAACAGTCCAAAATGGGGTGCAGGGGGCGGAAACAACCCCGAAACCCCCTCATCCACAGTTAGATGATGTATGAATTCTGTATCTAGGAGAACAGATCCAGGACAAACAGAAATATTGGTATTTGCTGACCATTCATTGAATACACAGATAATGTTCATTCGCCCTGGGGAAAACCCCAGGCATTCTACTGCCTTTTCTTAATGACTGGTTTGATAAATATGAATTGAATAATTCATTTTACTCAGCTGAAAGTCATCAAAAATATNAGTTGAGGTAGGAACGCTTTTGACTTTATTTGAATTGTGGACGCTCACCCTCATCCAAATGCATGTGTCAAATGCATTTTCAGTTTATCAAACCATATGTGGTAAACCACAGACTGCAGTCCAGAGCATGCAAGCAGCAGAAGAGGTTTTATCACCTTTTCACACACTGTTGAGGCAAATGCCACACCTGTAACTCATTACTACATATATATACATATATATATATATGCCTACCTTTACGTCCAATTTATTTGTTTACCTTTTTTGTACAGTCTCAGCTGTTCCTGTCATAGGGAAGAGACAATGTCAGGAAATTGTGAATAGACCTCCTACTGCCGTTCTGTTAGGTAATGATTTTTCATTTGTGTTTTTTTTAAATGAAGTTTTGAAAGATTTTCATTTCTGTGTATACAAACCACAGCTGAATAACTAAAGCTTAAGCAAGAGTACTGGCTAATCAGGGGCAGTTAATGCACTTAGTGTATGTCAATTTAAGAACAACTGTGCAAATCAATGGTAGTAAATTTTCTCTGTAACAATTATACAATATAGTCAGGATGACATATCCATTTTCTACTTCATTTTTCATAATGGTCATCATTTCTGCACAGAAGAAAAACTCCAAAGAAAAGTTAATCACAACTATAAAGGGTGTTGAAAACCACAGAAAAAAATAGTTTTTTTGTGGTTAAATAATATCCTAAACAACTAAAATGTTGCTCTAAAGAACTTAAAGAACTCCGTGAATTTATAAAATCATCTTGTTTGAGGAAATGGCCTCAAGGAGCCCCAGGAGAGGCTTAGGTTGGAAATTAGAAAAAATTTCTTCACCAAAAGGTTATCAAGCATTGGAATAGGGTACTTAGGGAAGGGATGGAGTATCCATCCCTGGGGGTATTCAAAAGACCTGTGGATGTGGCTCTTAAGGACATGGTTTAGTGGTGGCCTGGGCAGTGCAAGGCGAAAGGTTTGACTCGATCTTAAAAGTCCTGTCCAACATAAATGATTCTATGCTTTCCTAGCAAACATAAGTATACGACATAGTGGATCAAAAATTGCTCCTGAAGGAGTGTGATTTAACGAGGAAAAGATCACCAGTCAGTCACATTTGTGTCAGATATCCCATTTCAGTAAATCCTACATAGATTTTTAAAAATAAAAGGAAAATTAAACTGAATTAAGAATGGAAAACCCGTGAACAGATTTAATAGACATTTTATCAACCATATGTGTGGTTTAAGTACTGCGATATTACTTGAAAATAAAGACATATTATTGCACCTTGGTTACCAACAATCCTTTGTTAAGCTGCCTGAGCCTCCCTTGCAGATAGGATACCACTCAAAAATGGCATTGATGCTGCTCTGTCTATTGGTAGGTGCCATTCCTTGTGTGTTCTCAATGAGAAAGGTAAACAGTCCAAAATGGGGTGCAGAGGGCGGAAACAACCCCGAAACCCCCTCATCCACAGTTAGATGATGTATGAATTCTGTATCTAGGAGAACAGATCCAGGACAAACAGAAATATTGGTATTTGCTGACCATTCATTGAATACACAGATAATGTTCATTCGCCCTGGGGAAAACCCCAGGCATTCTACTGCCTTTTCTTAATGACTGGTTTGATAAATATGAATTGAATAATTCATTTTACTCAGCTGAAAGTCATCAAAAATATGTTCTAGTTGGTGTATAAAGTCTTCTTTTGTATTATTGCAGCACTTTGTTAAAAAAGAGGATCTGATGATTCCATCACTGCACTAATTTGCTAAAAAGAAAATCTAAATACAACATTGTGACACTCAGCGTTGTGGGTTTGCTATTTTATGTGGCAAGATTTGATCGAACTCCTTAGGGAAACCTTTACCAAAAATATGAAGCCTAAAAAAAGACAAGAAATCTGCATTGAAAGTATCAGTTAAAGCTTCAGTTTTATGAATAACTGCAACAACAAATATTTGTTTAGAGTTGCCTGTTACACAATCTTGTATGCATAAATAAATAGTAGTCACAGCAGTTCTAATGCTAATCTGAGGTAGGTACATGGGTTGATAGCTCAATAGCAAGCTTTCTTCTCTTATTTTACTGCATTAATATTATAAAATCTCAGCTCCTACCCTCTGAGTGTTGGCAAATGAACAGATGGCAAATTTTATCCACTGTACCTCACTAAACAGAATGTATGCCTATTAGCAGTTGGGAAGTCAGCCAGGTAATGTTGCATCAACTCTCGTCACAAAGATAAGAGAGATCTACAGAGATAAGAGGACTTTGTGGTGAGTTAAATCAGGTTGCCAAAAGCCAAAAGTGTTTGGACAACTTTTGAAAATCTCCAAAAAGCAGCTATGCCACAGCCTCTCTGAGCAGCCAGTTCCTTGTCGACTGTGATTATGAGGGATGTTTTGTTCCTTCCAGCTACTGAGGATTTCCCTTGTCACAATTTTGGATTGTTACAGTCTCAGTAGCTATATCTTTAAAATACATATTTTTGGACCTAACAGATGGAAAAGATCAATATTCATGATCTCGCCATTTTGCCTTTTCTAAAGAAAAGTTTAGTATTCTGTAAAGTAATAGTATTTGATAGTAGGGTTAGTCTTATTTATCTTTTGATTTAAAATTTTCATAATAACTTCATTTTGCAGTTTTTAATCTTGTTTCTAAGTAATACACAGGAGATTTCATTAGCACCAAATGCACTTGTAGACAATAAATGAAAATAAAAAGTGCTTGAACAATTATGTCAAATATTAAAGTAAACACCCAAATTACAAGAACTAGAGTAGCAAAATAGTTAAAACAACTGCTATTACTTAGAAAACTGCTAACAATTAAGATAATTCTTAGAAATTTTTGCAATACCTAATCTTATTAGCAGTAAGTAAATCCAACAGATTAAGATATACTAAGATGTCTGATGCACTAAGAAGATGCCAACACATAGCAATCTGCTTTCCCTTTTCCCTTGTGACAGCTGGAGAGTCTCAGTTCTCAGTGGAGAAGAACTGACGTCTGCAGAAAGCTGTGATACAATTTCAGTGTATGTCCTTTCTCTCTGTGATCAAACAATAAAATGTAAAAGACTTGCCATGCACAAATATGTAAGAACTAAATGATATGCAAATGGAAGCCTCTCTTATTCATAAAAATAATTTCAATCATCTGCAGAAACCCCAGTTCTGTTTCTCAGAATAGTTTTAAGCCAGACGTGTTGTCTAAATCCTAACACAATGATTAAATTTTTCCCCCTATAAAAATGCCACATCTGTTTCTAAATAAATAACTAAATGTGCACCCTTTCCCATTATGCTCCAAGACAATCCTTACATAAAATTATCCTCACTGGCTTCTATAATCAAGTTTTCTGAGAAATCTAGATTTTAAGAAGTGGAATTCCCACTGACCTTTTTTAAAAGCCTAGACCCAAAGATCTTTACAGCTCTCATGTGATTAGAAAAAATAAGGACAGCAAAGTGTAAATACCACATGGTAAGAAATAATGCTGTATCCACAGATGAGGACAGGTCCATGGCCAATTTGACTGTGACAGGTGGTTTTCAAGGGAGTTTGAAGAAACATTTCCTTTATCTACTGCACCTTATCTGCATCTAAGAAGTTTATTATAGAATCTGCATTTCTGCGTGAAATTTCTAAGCTGAGAGGCTTAGTCTATCTTATCAGTATTGATCACATGCATGTCATACCAGCTGAGGTTTAGAATATAAATTACATTGCTGTATTTTATCCTGAGCCAGGGAATCTTCAAAAAACAGCTAAGTTCCATCATAAGAAGAATCTAACCTAATTTTTCATGAGGGCTTTATTTAACACAATTTTTGTGAGTCATAGCTTTTTGCTTCAGTGATGTGCTGGGAAGATGAAAATGCCACTAGTTATGTAGAAAATTGGTTGAAATAAATATGTGCTTATTTTAATGAATATGCTGCCTTTAAGTGAGGAAGGAAGCAATAGTAGTTCAGTCTGGACCAAACATATTTGATTTTAAATTATAAGTGTAGTTTCATTCATGGATAAGAACTTGAATTTATTCATTGTGAAAGCACACAAACATCTATTAATCCAAAGCCAAGCCATCGCCCTTCCTAAAAATTTCAGTTCTTTGCACATTCACTTGGACTTTGGAACAGTCCTCCAGCAAAACCCACTAAGTCATAAATAAGAGAATTATACAATTTTCTGAGCCGCTTTTTAACACAAATGTGTTCTTTTTCTTCTTTACGCTCTTGTACACTGGCTGGGTGCTTCAAGGGATGCAAAATCTGCTATTCGAAGCTGAACTCGTGCAGGCTTCTCCCCAGTGGATCACACATTCTCCAGACCCTGCAAGACCACACTCAAGAGAGGGTAAGTTGCTGGGTTTGGGGATACATCTTTCCACCCGCCGCAGCAAGACTGCAAAGTCTGAGGGTTACTGTAATCTCTCATTGCAGAAGAGTGTGGTCTATTGCCACTTAATTGTTGAAATTACTTTCATATGAGGAACTAACTTTTGAATGGTATTTTTAAAGCTTATCTAAATTCAGAGTTTACTGTATTTCAATTGAAGATAAGTACACTAACCATTCCAACTTTATTGTTTTATATGCATAATCTGGGTATTTATTATACCAGGATTCTCACATAAGAAGTAGGTATGTAGCCAAATGTAAGTAGGTTATCACTTATTCCACAAGTGAGGCACTTGAAGGTCACAACATATAACATATTTGAATACTGTACTTGAACACAAAATATCTGCCCTTAAATTCTTTATTCTTTAGTTCTTCTCAACTGCTAAGAGCTACTAAGTAGCTCAAGCCTGATTTTAAGAGCAAAAGTTTGCCTCAAATGTCACTTTAATATTTGGTCTTCCAATCTTCTCTGAAACTTCGGTATTATTTGGCTTTTTCTAACATTCAGATACTTAAATCTGTAGCCAAGAGTTGCAACTTTTTTCCCCACAGGCAATGTGACAGTGCAACACTGCCACCACCCAAACAGGAGATTCATGTAAATATTGATACTGCTCTAGTGAAATCCTGACTTCACTTCCATTGGAAACTTTAGTAGTGATAGTTCATAATATGGTTGTAGATGTCAAGTTTGACACTCAGATTGTGCTAAACCCATGTTTTTAAAGGCTGTAATACAACAGTGCCAAATCAGAAAGAGACACTGGAGTGTCATGGTCCATTCTCAGCAGAAAGGCTCCTTCTTTAGTACAGCTCTCCTACAAATAAATGCCACTTCCTTTTCCTTGTCCTTCACTTGATTTTTATAAATAAAAAGCTTTCCACAAAAAGGGAAGACTTGCCAAAGAATCAAATTGTTTGGCAACATCCTACTCAGGTTGATTTTTCAATGGTTCTAGCTGTATCCCAGTCTTTGTGACCTCTTAGGTACAAAGTGGATTGTCCCCACAGCCTCCTGCATGCTGCTTAGGAAGCAATAAAGGCAACCTGGCCTAGACTATAGGTTAACTATTTGTAGAAAATACTGGAAAACACAAACCCTTAATTTTCAGAATATTCCACAGCCCTAAATGCCAACATTCAATAATGCAGCCATTTATAGATTAGCCTGATTCCAGAAGCTTGCCTTTCTCATGAAACATTAACTCTCTGCACAGTCAGCATACGTGACTTGGAAAGGCTGAAGCTTATGGATACGAATTGGATTTTAAGTTGCTGTACATATTGTGAGCTGTCCCTTATCAGGAGGACGCTATTTAATAATACCTAATAAAATAACAGCTTAACAACTACCTTCTACAGATGATTGGGTTTTTTAGGTGAAAGGTTGTACTTGGCAGATGAGAAAGAAATTAGGAGCCTCTGCTTACCATGTTTCTACATCTCTATTTTTGACAGCAGTGGACCATATGTACTTTTTTTTCTGGTGTTATTGTAACAAAGTAGTACTCTGTTAAATAATAAACACGTACCTGAATTAGGCACTCATGTTCTGCTGCAGGAGCCTCAAGGGATTATTGGAATGACAAATCTCTTGGTTTATGCATTAAAGAATGTGAAGTAGTAATCCTGAACAACAGACACACATCGAGTTGCCTGTTACCTTACACATTATACCAAATCCTAGTCACATAAAGGGGTTAACTGCATGGACACTGGGTTCCATCTGATCAGAAACTGCTCATGTTCAAACCTTTCTTTAGTTTAATCTCAGTTTAAAAATCCTTTAAAATACCAAAATAAATGTTTTTTATCCAGCTGACACCTCTAAATAGTAGTCTACAGCACATCCAGCACTGGCCTGCCTGTCCATGCTGCCCTTATTCAACTTATTCACCTTTATATAATACCAAATTCTGTCCTGGGTAGATACCCAGGTGTTTTGTCCCAGCATGAAGCATTTCTCCTGCAGACAGTCTGTGTCATTTCAATTTTTATTTTCTCTCCTCTAAAATGCACAGGATAAGATCTACACAGAGTGAAAATTACTAAGAATGGAACAGTCAGTCCTCACTTTAAAAACCAAGGACTGCCAAATATGGAAGATATCTTTTGATCCTCTGGAAGAAGCTGAAGTCATCATTTTGATGCACAGCCTCCAAGCAAAATTCAGCTTGCAAGCTGGCAAACTCTCTGGTGAGAGTGCTCTCCTATGAGGATCAATGCAGCTGAGCATGCCTAAGGGTTCAATTGCCCACAAAACACACGATCCATGTAGTTTGTCAGTGTTCACTTCATGGGAACAGGGAGCACAACAAACACTTGCCATTACAGCAACCAGGAGACCCGATTCTGTATTCAGCATTTGAGTATAGCAGCACAACAATAATATGGGAACTATGACTGTGTTGTTGAAATTGTCTGGTCTGCAGTGAGACTTCTCCCCTGTAGAGGCTCTGGGACCTGTGAAACTGATAGTTAGCTGCTCTTGGAAAATTCCATGGAATAAAACCAGGAGTGTGAGATTTTTCTGTACAAAGTACAAAGCCAGTCAGTGTAAGTACCTTTGGTGAGCTGAATTTTGCTGGCATCCTACTTCTGAAACTTGTCACCAGCATGAAAGGAGCCCACCCTCAGTCTCCACCAGAGTTCGAAATGATCCTTCCACTGTTCTAAACTCCATAGGAACACTCTGTGTGTACTTCTGACATTAAAATGGTCAAATCTGAAGATGACGCTACTTCTCTTGAGACCAAGAAAAATATTTTAAGTCGGTGGAATAATAATGATTTCCATGACACAACAGTTTGGCCAATAGTCACATCGAATTTTATTGACTTTGAGAATACATAATTTAGAGAAAAGCTACTTTAAATTATAACAGTCTCCAAGGCAGAGATATCAAGAAGTAAATAAAAATGTTCTTTGACACATAAGCATTTAAGCTACAGTCACTGAAGTGTCCTGTCACCCACATCCTTGAACTCTAGCTGGCATTTGTCAGCGTAGGGATCATCTGAGAGAATCACCACTGCCTGATTTCCCATTTCATTTTAACAAGGCGATCTGCAGGAACAGATGTATTTCTTACCTAATGCCCTCAGTCAGCTGATTTTACCACTGAGGTAAAAGTTATGCAGGAAGGAAAACACTGAACAGATGGGTGTGTTTACAAGGGAGTTAAACTGTGTGCAGAAGCACCACTATTTCTGGGAATCAGGGTAGTCAGGAAAGGATAAAAGCATATTATAATTAATAAAGGCATCAGTCAGTTCAATCATATAGGAGTTTTTCAGGCTGTGATCGGAAAAGGAGGCTTTTTCCAACTTTACCATAGTTAATGCTAATAAGCTGTATAGAAATACATTTTTTCACTTACAAAATATTTTGTATAACACTAGTTTTTACTGACTATGTAAGAAGCACTAAGAATATGTAACCATAGAATGTTAGACTGGGATTTGAATAGTTCAAACTCCAAAATACAACCCATTTGTGTACTGTAAAGACAAGACTTAGAAATGTTCTTAGAAAGGTACATTTACAGCAGTTTAGATTTGTACATTTTTAATGAAAGAAAATGTGTTCAGATTACACAGAAACTCAAAAACTTCAGTGGACACAAGAATATTCTTGAAAAATACACTTGGCACATAAATTATTACATGTTCTCAGATGAACTAAAAATGAAAAAAAGAAGAATGTTTCCACTTATCTAACCTAAAATAGATAGTTGGATTCTTTCTGAGATTTTCCTTTGTAGAGGAATGAAGACCAGCTCTGAAGAGGTCATAAGTTTTAAGATTTTCCACTTGAAGAGGACTGTGTCCCACAGATTGTGTCCAAAGCACAATTA
Organism: Struthidea cinerea; assembly: GCA_013397865.1. Classification (NCBI taxonomy): domain Eukaryota; kingdom Metazoa; phylum Chordata; class Aves; order Passeriformes; family Corcoracidae; genus Struthidea; species Struthidea cinerea. The sequence continues at coordinate 1,659,883 of VZTI01001175.1, read as the reverse complement.
ACTTGACTGTCAGCCAGTGCAGAAGTTCGGACAGTACTGGTTTGTAGAGTCAGTCCATAATTAGCTGAAAAGCAAGCCTCAGCCCATAATCCTGTTGTTTAAACTGAGATCAAAACAGAGTGATCTGAAAGTTGGCCGTATTGACCTATGGTTGTTAGTCCTGAGGCTGGTCCAGAGATGAACCTTAATGCAAAACCCTTGGCAAGCTTTGTGCTCATATAGTTAAAAGCAACAAGTAATGAAGGAGGGTAAACAATAGCTCTGCAACTGCAATGAGACTTTCAGGAGAAAGTGCTGGAGCAGAAAACGGCAAAGGGCCTGCTTAGATATCTGTAGTTCCTTAAGCCTGGCTAAAGGGGCATTATCCTCTCTCGCAGGCAATACTCTGTTCCGCGAACCCTGGCCCTGGCAATCCCAGGTTGCTGAAGTCCTCTGTTACAGACAGGCCTTTGCCAAAGGGAAACAACTCCTGTTTCCAGCACCTGATGCAAATTAACAAAGAGCAATCCTTCTCTTTGTTGGGCACACACTTTGATTACACACTGTACTAGCTTTATGATTTCATAAAATAGTGAACACATGATCTAATCTGAAGTGTCATTTTGGTTTGATTATAATATTGCTCATTTTAAGTTTATAGTAGTTGAGCCTATGTGATGTGCTTCTGTGATGCTAATATTTACCCTTATAATTTAAAATAATAAAATATGAAAAAGCACACACAACTAGATTATGTCTTCATATTTAACAACCCTTTGCAAGTTTCTCATGAATCACAAGTTAGGGCTTCTAAAAACAAAGGCCTTCATTAGAGTAGGTCACCCCTTGTCAATAAAGATGAATTCAAATGTATGCACTAGCCTGATTGGAGGACAGGTGAACGTATTTTACAGGAGAATAATAGAAGAGCTTGGCTAGCAAACTGAAGGATAATGGGGATACAGCTTAGTTCTTATGGCTTCCTTTTCCAGGGGAAGTTAATTCTAAAACCAGAGCTTAAGGTCTTCTCAATTTTTATGATTTGGATCTGATTATTTTTTTGGAGGATGTTTCTTTACTTTAACAAAGCTCCCATTCCTGTTTAGCCACACCACTTTCTTTGTGATTTTGTCTTTTTGAAAACACATTAGACAGGGGTGCATACATCCAAATCTTTGATAAGCATTCTTTAAATCCTCTCTGCACAGCTTAAATTAAATTTCCTTTCAGAAGCCTCTTCATTTGTCTTCTTTTATGTATTACTGTAGTGAATCATGTTTTTCCTCCTCCAAGGTTGGTATTTGAGCACATGACGGTCTCTACTGCAAATCACAACTATTCATTCACTGTTATCAATCTTGCACGCTGGATAGTAGTATGTCAGGACTGATTTCTCATGCTGTGGGTCTCTGGCTACTTGATGAACCAAGCAATTACTCTGCCTTGTGTCCCAGCGTGGCATTTACTCAGTATGTCCAGGCAGCTTGAGTTTCTCAGTCTCACATCTGTTATAATTTCATGGTCACCATTTGGGTTTTATGACAGATGATTTTACTTCAACTGCCCTCACTTCAAGCACAGCATTTCAATTCATAGAATTTCAGTGCTGTCATATACTTAGCAACAAAAAAGAAATCAAAAATAAATTACACACAGGAAAAAAAAACAAAAACAAACTGCAAGACTTATCAATTTTTATAACATAAGACTAGAGATTGAAATATTTGGCACAGACTTCTTACATGCTCATCAATCCTTAACAGGCTTGTAACATCCTCTGGTTGCCTTCTCTTCACTGTGAGCTCAAATTTGTCCCTAAACTGCAGTGCTTAGCCATGAAAATTTTCTGTTCTGTCCTCCATCAGGAATGCTGGATGAGCACTTTCCTGGAAGATACTTATGAATAACTCTTTTTCTAAGGCAAACAGAAACTGTCCAGTACCAGGGTGGTTTTTTTAGATCCTGATAAATAGGGCTGTCTCAATATTAGACAATTGGAAGAATTAATTCTTTTCTTCACTAATGATGCTCCAAAGTGGTTTCCATGCAGTTTTACCTAATCCAAGGTATGGGCTCTTAGCTCTGTGCTGGCCCAGTGGGGGGGTGTGCCAGATTTTCCAGACCAACCAACCTGCTCAGCACACAGCCACAGATAGCAGAGTTCATGGCAGCACCTCTTCTGTTACCTTCCTCCTTTTGTTTCAGCCATCTGTAACCTGAGGCTCTGTTTTGAGGCACAGCAGCATAATCCTCACTCAGACTTCTGAGAAAACCATCAAATTGTAAGCAAGAGCTGTGAGACCATATGTCAGCAGGGGCTGGACAAAATGAGAAAGATAACTTTACAGACAGAGGCAAGATTGTTGAGATGGAGGATGTCACTTCCTGGAAAGGCATAAAGGCCTGAATCAAAAACAGGGGTTCAAGGGTGGCAACTCAGCAACTCTGGGGGTGAGCCTATACCAGGGAACAAGGGAACACTGTTTTCCCCTGTTGCTGTCAGGTCTCTGCCAGCTCTCCTTAGCCTGGGAACTTGTCACTCTCAACTATGTGCATAAGGCAACAAATAATTGCTTTGTAGCTTAAAGGTGTGTGTATCCTGCTTGCACCACCTCTTTCTACACACTCAGTTGCCAAAGCCAAATGACAGAGAAGAAAGAGGACACTCCACTACGCCACAGCTGCCAGCATGACCAGGATTCCTCACAAGATGTCTTTCCCTGAATGACGATTCATACTCTGCATACAAGCAGGGAAAAAACCTGTTGGTGCTTTGTTACATGCAGACAGACTGCCACTAGATGGAAAAAGCAAAATCTGTTCACTTGTAGCAAATGCTGGGGGGAAGAACCAAACCACGAAACGAATACAAACCACAAAATAAATGCCTGATCATCATTCTCATCTACTTCTGTCTGAGTGTCAAGCTTGATGGCCTACCAGTTTATCAGGGCCACTGCCAAAAAGACCTCCAGTTCTTCATAGTTGGCAGCACAGAACATGGAAGCACAGACCAGGAATCCTACTGATGCTCAGCAGACACAAGGTTACAATGAGAGTTGCTGTTTTAAAGTATGATACAACTTTTCAAAGAGGAGTACTCTAACTGTCTTGCTTTATCTCTAAAGATCCTTATTTACCTGTGTGACTGTGAAATTTTGTTGCATTTATCCACAAGCCAAAGGGAAGTAGAGATTAGTCTTTAATGTCAGACACAATCTGAATGTCTGCCTAAACCAACACAAACTAAATACTCTATAATCTCTCAGTAAATTAGTTTTACCTTTTTGGGACTGGAGCAAATACCAGTAAGCTTAAAAACGGGAAGGTGAAAATAAGGCACCAGCAAAATTATATCATTTGTTTAACAAAGTAGGGGGAAAATTCAAGAAATATGGTGGCCATAAGGTGATTATTTTTCCTTCATTTTGTTCCATAATTTGGATTTGAGAAATTCTTCAATGAATGCATGTAACCTGCAGGCATTCATCACTAACAAACAGAGTTCATCAGATTTCCTCTGACTCGAAGTGACTACCCAGGCTGCCTTCCCCCATCATCCCCTGCCCTTTGACCAACAATTTCCCACTGCCAATATCCTTCAGAAATAACTTGGGAAGCTTCTGCTCCAGCAAATATCTGGATGCTTCCTGTGATGGTACCAGTTGTGTTAAGGTTAGCCTTTTGAAATAGGTTGTTTTAAAACTTAACTTTCAGAAAACATACATTAAAAAATTAAATTCTATTAACCTGGGATATTGGATCCTCAAACCCAGAAAACTAGTTCTGCTGCTTGAGAAATTGCTGCTATTGTTGATTTTCTTACCTTGACCAGTGCAGCTACAGTCCCTCCCAAATCTCCATTGGTTTACCTCTTCTGCTAGTTTGACTCTCTTCCCTCTTTTGTCTTCTCAGAGCCTCAGTTCTTTGAGCTGTTTTCCTGCTGAGTCCTTGGCCAGCTGGGCTGGTCCCCCCCAGCCACCACTGCCTTCCCAGAGTCATTACCCATTCCTGCAGAGGGCTGCCATGTCCTGCCAGCTCCCTGAGGTGACCCCTCCCTCCTCTTGGTCTTCACTCCTCCTTCTTATCATACATCCATTATGTTCTAGCACAGGATCAATGTAAGCACAAAAAATATTGGCTCTGTGCTGGGCCCAGAGCAGCTTTGATGGGCAAAGTCTGACTCTGTTTGCGTGCATGAGCTGAATCAGGCTTAATTACTCTTTAGAGTTCATATACACACAGCTTGATCAGAAACAAGAAAAATTAAATCATTTTCTCACTAAAATACAGTCTGAGGTTAACATCCAAGCTAGAAAACATGAGACCAAAAACTTGTGATTTGACAAAGTTACCAATGACTGAAATCCAGCTCCAATGACAAGAAATATCAAGCAACCTAAATAACCAGCTTTATGAGCTACAACTGTAATCAGCTTCCTAATGTCTCTGGTGCCTGTTCATTACCTGTACTTCTCTGGAGACATTTTTCAAGAAAAGTTATAAAAATAATCTGTTTTCATAGGTTATTTTTACACAGCTGTTTAGAGCATTATACATTCACCTGCTGAAAGGATGTTAAATCAGCTTCACAAATATTTAACCAAGCTACAGCACAACTTTGCTCCTCTCTTTCTATAAAGACAAATAGCTGTGCCTCGTGGTTGCTGTAGTTACATCTTACTGCAGAAACATCCAGGCTGTTCTCCCTTTGGGTTTGAGACTTCCCTCCTAGAGCTCTGGGTCAGCTAAAATGCTAACTACAGCTTTTTAGAGAGAAAATCTACTATTGCCAGGATATTTTACTGCTTTTGTGAAGGAGTGTATATGGGTTTTGGGGGTTTAAGGTGATGTGCTGTTTGGGTTAGATTTTTGGGGAGTTTGGGGGATTTTGAAGTTGTTTTTTTGGGGGGGGGTTTGGTTGTGGTGTGGATTTTTTGGGAGTTTGTTTGATTTTTACAGAATACAGAATATCCGAGAGTGCTGAAATAATAACTCTGTTTCATTTCTATTACAATATATTCATGGAAATGAAAGGTCAGAATTTATGTAATGAGATATACAGCTGTCCCTCTTCTTCACATGGTGTAAATGTTGTTAAAGCTAATAAAAAAAATCAGAAGAGATTTAAGCACTGCATGCTGTTCCTCAAAGAGCTTTCATAAGTCTTTCCCAGAAATACGGTGTTTTTTTTTAATTCCAGCAATGAATTCCACTCAAAGAGTGATAATTATTTGTGATTTATGTTGCATGTATGGATGTTCAGGCTCGATCAGATCGTTGACTATGGCTGCCTGGGTATTTCCATGATTGTGACAGAAAACAAGCTCTCTGCTCCAACAGATGGTGAAATTCCAGCATGGAAGCAGTTTCAGTGCTGGGCGATGCTGAACCTGGGCCAGACTTGGAAATAGAAGGGACCTTGTTCTGCTTCAAACTCAGCCTTGTTCAGCATCACACAGTGACACTTGGAGGTCTTTCAAGAATGTGTGTCACAGGCCCTGCTCGAGCAGATATGAAAAACAGCATAACTACTGCACAGCTCTGTGCTGTATGAATGCTGCTCCCATGCATGTTTACAAAGTTGCTACTGAATAATGAAAGGACATTTGAAAACATCTCTTTCTGAAGACATATGTGAAATGTATGTTTTCCCACTACTAAACTAAAGTGAACAATACAATAGAAGAAGTAGTAAAGATGGAATTTAGGAGAGTACTGAAGAAGGAGGGAAAGGTAGGCAGTATCTAATAGACATGACATGCTTGTTAAGCTGTTCCTGTTACTCTACTTCACTAAACCTAGCCACACCTGTTCTTCTATGTCACTTCAGAAGCCACAGTCAACAACTCCTAAATGGATCACAAGAGGCTGGATACTCTCTTTGCTGAATTGCTGCCATACAAATCCAGCTTCAGGGCCAACACATTACCTGCTGCAGACAGGTGTCTGGAAATGACTGAGATAGGTAAGTAAAATACTGATGAGTTAATACAGGAGAAAGTGATAAAAATTGCATAGAATCCCTCAGGCTGCAAAACCCATCAGATGATAGAATAGACTTATAAAACCATTGGTGACAAAAGACAGTGAGTAGGGAACAATTGTTCAGTGTTTCTTCCAATGAAAGACCTGCAGATTATCAAATGAAGATAGTAGCTAGTTCAGAAGAAGGGGAGACACTTTTTCATATAGCACACAGCTAAAGTATGAAACACTTTGCTGCAGGAATGAATGTTTACATAAATGCCAAAGACTCTACAAAAAATTCTTAGAGGAGAAACCTGTCTGCCACTTTTAAATGCAGCAAAATGGGCTGCAGATCAGAAAGCCCCGAAGCAACCTCAGCTCTGTAGTCTGGGCTGTGTCCCCTGAGCTGCTCTCACACTCCTCTTCCAGTCACTATTGCAATATCCTGTGTCAACACAGCACTGCACTACAAGAGCTTTGGGTTTCACCAGGTATGTGGCCATTCCTATTTGCTGTCATTTGCCTGCAGGACCATAAACCCAACAGCAGCATTTGTGGGCTGTATGGTGAACAGAGCACAGCACCACCATGCACTTGGGTTCCCTGGATGGCAAGTTCACTTGCCTGTGGTTTGAGCCCATCACATGTATAGAGACAGAGGGACAAGTTTCTTCCTACTGCTGGGTTTATTTATAGTAATTTGCTCAAACATGGACTTTCACCATTGAAACGTAACAGCATGAATATGCAAATAGTAAATCCCTGTCAAAAAGTAATTTAGCAAGACGCCAGGTACCTTATCTCTCCTCTTCAGTTGTGTCGTGACTTATCACAGCTGACATTTCAGTAAGGCTGTAGTAGCAGATCCAAATTTGAACATTCATAGGGAGAAGATGCAATACAACAGCTTTGGTGTCAATAGAATGTCAGTCTCTGTCGACTTCGTTCAGACTGAATTTAATTGCAGGAACTGCATTAATAGTCAACATAAGCCATCTGTTTAAACGTGTGTTTTGAAAAGAACTGCCATGTACAATAAACATGCTCAACTGTAATGACTCAAGTATCTGTTCATGTGAAATGAGGATTCGGCAATTTCCCTAACAAAAATATTCAATTAGAGGTTAAAAGTATTTTTATATCAAGTTAATTTGGTTTCATGGCAGGTCCAGTTATCTGACTGTTCTGAGGCAGTCTGGGAAGTATATTCACTGCAGAGCTGATGAACCAAACTGTTTGGCCAACCTTGCCTCAAGAACCTGTTTGGTAAGTCAAAGCTGCACCAAGAAACATCAGCAGCTCATGGCATTAAGTGGCTGACAGACACATAGTTACAGTTGCAAAGTGTTCTTTAAAACATTTGTCCAGGTGCCCATGGAGGCTGGGTACTCTGTCCCAGGTGTGAAGCAAATGTTAATTCCAACACAAACCAAGTGAGCCTGGTGGTACTGGCAGCCTGGCTGAGTGCTGTCTGTACCCACCATGGGCTCATGAAAGGGATAAGCATTCACCTGGATGATACATTATACTGAGCCCTGATCGTGCATGGGGGGGGAAAACTGTTACCCTCTCCTTTGCAGGCCAAAGCTGCTTCAAGCAGCTGACACACACCTGAGCAGTTACGTGGGAAAAGTCAGAAATATGCAACCTCCCATTTTATCCGTCAGACTGACTAGGAAAATCAGATTTTCAGTCCTTTGTTCTTTCTTAAAAGTAACAGCTAATAAGCACTTACAAGAGTGAAACCACCTGCCATTAGCTATCACTTGTGGTGTCATTTCTAAGTAAGCTTTGTTAAATTAATCATTACGATGCACTGGTGCCTGGACTTATTCAGCAGCAGCATTAATTATGAATCTGCTTTCATACACAGAGCAGGGACACAGAGTCTGGCTGTGTGCTTCCCTCTCACGTGTACAGAGTAGAACTCTGTTACATTATTGGCAACACTTATTGGTGCCTGTATAGAGAGACTTGAAAAGTGGTGGGGGAAGAGGAAAAACCCCATGTGGTCAAGGTACATCATGAATTAGCAAATCCAAAATCTTTCTTCACCTGGACAGTTAGCTTGACATCATTATGGCCTTGCTTTTTTTGTTTTGTTTTTACCCCCAGAACCATTTTAAACTCCTGGGAGATATAAATAAGTCTCTTATTTCCTAAACTATTCTATTGCACAAACTGCTTGTTCCAATGAGGTGCAATGCTTCATTAAATTAGGAGGTCAATAATTGTGCTTTATTATATGCTTTAATATCACCAGTTTCCTCATTAAATGTTTTCTGCTTCATATACCTGAGCAAGTCCTGCTCTGGCAGTGGATTTTGTTAATGTTTATATTTCAGTGACTTTGAAATGGATGTGGTGTAGAAGAAACCTGTAGAACTAGAGTTCCGTGTGGTGTACTGGATTGCTCCCTTCCCCTTACATTCTATTATGTCTCCTTTTGTAGTTTCCAGAAAATCTGGTAGCACAGGCCGGTGTTAGTTTAACCACGTGTATGGCTTACATGTCTCCTGGCACCTACCACCACTCAATGTGTAAGAGCACCACTAACGAGCGAAGCTGCAGTGTGCTGCCAGCTCTTTCCAAATCAGAGAACTTTAACCCACATTTTCAAAATCAGTCACCAGGGCAGTGTGAGACATGTAGGTGAGCATTGTAAAAAGAATTTACTCTTCTGATATATTCTGGGCAAAAACTGCTCTTCAGACATTGCTGTATCACATGTATGGTAAAATACATGTTTATGTAGCAAATTGTTTTGCAATGAGGGTTCAGGGTCACTCTTCAGGAAAACATTTAACAACTCCTGTCTTCACTTTTAAACTGCTGACAGTCTGGGTGATGCATTTGGAATTACATACTGCAAATCTTTTCATCCTTTGACTTGACATCCTTTAGTCCTGCAAACTGTGCAATCAAAAATCTTGTTAATTTAGGTGCAATGAGCAGAGAAATGGATCATGACTGAATCCCATGTTGTGCACTGGTAATCTATCAAAGAAGCAAGACTTCAGCCTTGCCAAATTATTTTTGTCAATATACTTTTCAGGTTTTAAGTCTTGCTTAGTTTTCTAACACTTGCAGTTTATACTGATGACAGTGCATCTCACATGGATATTAAAAGTTTTTAACTTAGCACTAATGACATTTTGAGATTCCCTTTCCATGTAATGTAAGCAGGGTCAGACCACAGATATTGGTCATTTTTTTTAAAAGCCAAGAGGGGTGAGACATATTATTACATTTCTGGTATTAGCAAAACATATAAGCAAAGAACAGAAAAGTCATCTCCTGTGTTTGGAAGGTGAAACTGAATAAAAGGAACAATGGTAGTGTGATATGAGGAAGCAAAGATGGAGCCAAATTCTCAGTGCAACCAGAATGAACAAAAGGAAATGGGCACAGACTGAAACATGGGAAATTCCATTTAAACAAAAGATGACATAGGAGAAGGAAGAGGAGAAAAATATCACTTTTTTACTTTGGGGGTGGGGAAGCACTAGGACAGGTTGCCCAGAGAGGCTGTAGTGTTTTGAAGATATTCAAAATCCAACTGAACATGGTCCTGAGCAGGCTGCTGTAGCAATGGGCTGGACTCGGGGATCTCTGGGTCCCTGCCAGCATTGATTGTGCTGAGATCCTGAAGCTGACAAAAAGTCATGGGCCAAAGCCATAACAAGGACTATTTTTCTTTAGAAAAAATGCTCTTATCAAGCAAAAGTGAAATGTGAGTGGTACTCAGTCTTCAAATAGTTTTTCTTTACAACACAAACACTGAGTGGAAATATAAATAAGTGGAGCAGATTAGTACCATACTGGTAGTCCTAGCCTGCATTTTGGCTTTTTACTTCATCAGTTTTTCTTCCAGTAACTTCCCTGAGATCATGCTGCATTTTGACCTTTTAAAAAGTCCCATGGGTTAAATCTCCCTTTGTTTTTGTTCTTATTCGTGCAATTCTCAAGTGTTCTGCTCATCTCCTGTGCCCATGTAGTAACTTCCAAGGGTGACAAATCATTCCTGTCAGCTGGACATGTCTGTTGTCCCATAACTGCCACCCAGTCCCTTCCTGAAGCAATCTTAACTCATTCATTCCTAGCAAGATATCTTCAAAACAGATGGCTAAAAAAAGCCACGTGCTTTTTAAGAACAATACAGAAGTATTCCAGTTGGTTCCCATACTTCTTTGTCTACATTTACTAGACGTGTCTGTTCCTTTCCAATAGACCTATTTAGGACAAGTCTTAGGAAACACACTATTGAATTAGACTTGTGCTTAGGATTTATGCAGACTTGGAAAATGTTCAGTGTTCCCAGTGGGTTAAGAATAGGTCTCAGTTTCACCAATGTTTTCATACTAATGGTTTTGTTTCAGATTCCTCTGGATTATACTGGAGGATCTAGCCCAGCAAAACATTCTGCTAAAGAGACAGTTGGGTTAAAAAGCAACAAAGCTGTAGGATAGGTTTTGTAACTTTTCCAAACAGAAATCAGAAGTTTTATCTAAAAAATGCAAAATGATTTCTCTGATGCACTGCATCTTCTGTCAGGGCACAGGGTTAATCCCCCATCTCAGGGGAAGGGTGGATATTTTCCTTTACAGAATGCCACTTAACAATGCCCTCGCTCCCAGCCCAGCCATCCTCCATCACTGGTGGAGCACACATGGCAGACAAACAACACTTAGGGCTCTACACAACTTTTCTTATCCATTAGAAATCATCAGTGGAGGTTTGACTCTCCTTCCCCCACAGACCAGCTGATCCAACACTGCACAGCTGAATTACTGTCTTGAATCAGCTTTGACAACAGCTAATTAGGGGTGTGAAAGTCAGCATTTACCACCACAGTCACTTTTGCACCATTTGTGACATTGCTTTTGCCAACACTCAGCATGAGCTATTTGCCTTTAACAAGCTTTACTGGGTGATCCCCCTTCTCCTCGACTCCATCTTTAGGGTCAGCTTCAGCACAGCGGTCCCTGCAGGCTGGGCAGCAGGTCATGCTGAGCCTGTCTAACACCAAAGCTGTGTCATGCTGTTCAAGTGCACACAGGAGCAGTGCTGGGGCCTCCAGCTCAGCTGAAATTCTGGCATCCAGCACTGCAGAAGCCAGCTGTAGCCAATGCCCAACTCCTTCTGCAAAATATGAGTTGGGATTTCAACAGAAAGTAATTCTGGTAGGTACAGCTCTGCTATGGGCACTGGGCTGCCAGAAAGGATCAAGCAAGACATGTTTACAACTAGGGTATCTTCTAGAATCACAATCACATAGATAAAATAATCTGGTTGAATCACAGAAACCTCAGAGGCAAGCTGAAGTTGGCTCTAGGATTTCAACACAACATCTGTTACTGCTATTATATTTACTGGTATAGTAAATTCAGGTTTATTGCTCACTGGAAACAGCCAGTGGTTAGCACAGGAAGATTTGACTAAAAAAAAAACACCCCACCAAAACCAGAACAAAGATTCGAGTTAAAGAGTTTCACTTTCTGGAACCGTGCACTTTCAAAAAGGGCTTATAGAAATGATCCTGAATATTCATACAATGCCATTCTAAGCTACTTCATGTCATCCTTCACCTCTGCGCACGAGCAAATGAGCAGCTTTAGTATAAGCCTCTTACCTGAGTGACATTTCTCAATGTCTTTCTCACCTCTTAAGACAGAGAAGAGCTCTTCCTTACAGGCAACTGAGGAACATAGTGAGACAGCCATATGAAATCCACAGCACACAGGGATGCAAGCATCAGGAAACTAAACTTGTGTGACCTCCTCTAATTCACAGCAACAGTTTAAACAGGCTGTGACTTGCTTCCCTGTAAGTGCTTCTTCATCATAGCAATGTAATGAAGACACAAAACTTTGTCTGGTCTTCCCACTAGAAAGAAGCAACTCTAAGGTTTTTCAGATGACCTTCTTTCACCTTGTGCTCCTTCAAATGTTTCCTGACTTTGCACTGAAGAGGCTTAGAAAGGTAAGTAGAAAAATCATTTAGATTTAACAGAACAGAGGCAAAATGGAAAATCTTGTTCAGTTCTTTCCTGTCTAGAACATGTAATGCTTGACAAGGTCAGGTTCTCACTGTACCACTCAGGATAGCTAATTTTTCAGTATTAGAATATTTATAGCCAGAAATAGAAAAGTAGCAGGAAGAGGAATAACAGAAGACAGAGCTGTCTTGTCACCTGTGGTGGTTATCTAAGCGAAAGGAGCTGTGAATTCTATTCACTCCTGTTTGTTGGACCCTTCCTCTCATCTCATTGACTGTGCTCAGTTCCCAGTACCTCGCCTCAATTGCCACATACTACCAGGAACCTGGGCTGCAATTATTTCTGTTCCTGACAGGAATAAAGAACTACTGGAAGCTCTTTTCCTCTCATAAGTATACCTTAAATGCAAAGATGCAGCAGCACAAAAACATGACTTGCTTATCAATTGTAATGGAGGCACATAATACTCAAAGAATATAGCCCCTTTCCCCACTCTGCAGGCAGCATAACACTGTGACCAGCCCAGGCTGAGATGTGTTTTGGGACATCACTCCTGTGTTTTACATCAATCACCTCGATGCAAAGTAGGTTAGTTCACAGACACTCTACAACACTAAAACTTCATTTTACCTCTGCTACAAGGACAGATTGTTCAGCATCAGCCTTTGCTTCTAAGACACTATTAATAATAATATTAGAGTACATTTCAGTGCCAGTCAGCAGCATTAAGTCTGTACTGAAATGCCATTCATTTAAATATGCAGATTAATCTTACATGCTTTTTTTTTTCAGGGCACACAGTACTCAAAAACAAATAGCATCTGATTATGCTATTCATTTTGTGAGCGTAAGGATACAGTTTGTTTTAATCAAACATCCTGCTGCAAAAAGCTATCAATAGATGTGACTCATTACCTTTCCTACCCTGGCCAAATATCATGGCCCACAATTCAGGCACCTGTGCAAGCTGGAGCTCCAACCTTGACGCAGGACAACTGCCCAGCAGCCAGTGGTTGGGAAAGGCCAGGGGAGCATGGGGTGGCCTGGTGGGCACAGCTTGTGGCATGGCATCCCTAGCAGTCCTGCAAGAGAAGTCCTCACACTGAGCAATCCCATTGACAATCCCTGCTTTCTCCAGGACAACTTCCCCAGCTTGGCAACCCACAGACAGGCTTTTCACAGATTCATACATTCATCTAATTGTTCTTTCCTCAGTTCTCTGAGGAAACTAAGCGTTGCCCACAGCAAGAGTTACTACCTAGACTAAAAAAACAGAAGAATTTTTGCCCATTAGGCCCTATCATATGTTCAGTCTTTCCCCACAGTCACTATGGCTGACTGAAAAGTCAAGCCCGACGAGCAGAAGTACCACCTTCCCCAAAAAGCCCTCTCAGGTGAAGCACTCAGAAGCAGCATGGGTGCTGTGCTCAGCAGTGCCTCCCCAAAGCCAGTCTGAGAAATGGGAGCAGCTTAGAAGAAGTGATGCAATAAATAGAATTTGATACTGCAGACACTATGCTGCCTAATCCCCAGTCTACAGGTCTGTCCTGTTAGGCTTTTTAGGTCACATGTATTTGCTTCCCTTGGTATTATTCCTGAATTTCACCTGAAAAGCAGCTCAGTTACAGGAATTGCATTTTACCCTACCACATCTCAGTATATTGCAACTCAAATTGCATTTGAGATGACCTGACTAGATTTCTGGAAAGAAAATCATAAGCCTTGCTTTGCAGTAACGTTTCTCCAGAACTGAAGAGGTGTGCTCAACATAACTGCATTTGAAAAGGCCAGCACAAGTATTACTTCCAGTGCACCTAAAACAAATAATATTTGCTCAGCAGAACTTGAGTCCAGGATCTCGGCACAAAGACCTTCTTTTCCTCAAACAATTGTCTGAGGTTTTTTTTAAATTTAAATTAAGATGTGATCTTCCAACCAGTGAGCACCACTGAACACAGCTGATCAGACTACCCCAAAACAGGAGTTTTGCTTGAAAAGAGTAATTTATGCTCCCATATTTTCATGATATTTTAGAACTTCCGAAAACTTAGGAAGATAATATTTCTTAACTCTGAGTAGGTGTTTGCTAATGCCAGGAGATTGATTTTCTTCTTGCTGCTGACTCTAATATAAGCACTGAGGCATCATGAGTTTTTCCAGGCTGAAGTATCCAGTTGCCTTTTTGTTTGCTTATGCAGGTGTTTTACGTAATTGCTCCAGTAAGGCTGACGCTTACGGAAAGCAGCTGCAGCATAGGCAGCGTTGTAGGTGTTCACCATTTACAGCTTAGCTGACCTCTAAGAGCACAGGAAAACAAGTCCTATGCCCTCTGACAGTAGAGCAAATTGAAGTGTTCAAATTGTATTATGGCTTGGCATTGTTAATAACACCTGATAAGCAACACCCCAAAGCTCAAACAGGATCAAATACACCAAAATGTAAAAAGACACACTAAAATGGGGGGGGGGACGACACCTCACCAAAACTGTTTTCCATCTAGTGTTGCAGTCATGTCTAGTCTAGTCTAATGTACCTGAATAGGTACTTAATTCAAAGGTCTTATGTTAAAGAATTACCAAGAAAAACATGAAGCTAAATCATTTACCAGAGAAACATAGGCGAAGTCCATCTGTCCTTCCCAGGCTTAAACTCTGCCTCTGAATTGGGTCTGCAAGTCTTCTACTGATTTGCTTTGTCCCCCTCTAACTTGCAGGCCTATCATCAAACTTCTGTGAGGAGGCTTTCTCAGAAATATATCATTTTTTAAAGAGCCTTAAAACCAGCTCAATTTCCTTTCAACTGATCAAAGATGCAGCCTTCACCTGTTTAAATACTTGACTGGATGAGCCCAGCTGCAAACCTATCTCCCTATGACAGGAAGGGAGAACTTTCTTTAAGGACTTAACTCCTTCCCTGCCCGATAAGGGATGAGACTTCAGAAGCACATTTCTTTTATGGCAGTAACTGCAGTATGCCCACTGGGCTGCAGAAGAGAAGGCTCAGGGAATATCTCATTGATATGTATGAATATCTGCTGGGAGGGAGTGGAGAGGATGGAGCCAGGCTCTACTCAGCAGTATCCACTGACACGATAAGAGGCCATGAGAAGAGATTGAAATACAGGAAATTTCACTTACGCAGGAGGAAAAAAACTTTTCTGCTGGTGGGGTGGTAAAACACTGGGCTGTGTTTCCCAAGCAGATTGTGGAGTCTCTGTCCTTGGAGACACTCTACACCCAATACGACATGATCCTGGGCAACCTGCTGGAGCTGACTGTGCTTCCAGCAGGAGTCAGGTGATATAATCCCCAAAGGCCCCTTCCCCCCTGAACCATCCCAGCATTCTGTGTCCCTGCAGGAGAGCACTGGCATGGCACATGGCAGATAGATACCCACCACAGTGTGACTGCACGGGATCCTCTGAGGCCTGTAACTGTTCTCAGCCAAACTCCCCATCTGAGTATACCTGTGAAGAGACCCTAAACCCCAAGAACTGAAATTGTGATGGAGGATAAGTGAGAAGCCGGAAGGGGGAGCCTCTGCCTTCCTTTGGCAGACCCCATGCAGTAACTCATTAAATTGGCTTAATTTTTTGCAACATTATTGATTCTTCCTTGAAGTCACATTTTTAAATTTCACTTCTCCCCACTTCCTTTAGGTTTTCCCTTATGGAAAATTTACCCAGATTCAAGGATAAAAGTGACAGTGTGTCACCTCGTTCTGAGCAGTATGTCAGTACATTTAATTCTTTTCCTTAGCACCAAGGGATTATTATTCCATTTTATTTAAGTTGGCTTCTGGGAATATACCCAGCCATTCGCCTGAGTTGTCCTTTGTACAAGGATTCTGTTTTTAGAAGCATCTCACGTGAGTTGAATCAAGGATTAGCAGTAGGCATTTCTGAGTACTTGTGGTCACAGTCAACATCCTTTGGGCTCTTTCTGCTATCAAAAGGAATTTTCTATCAGCACATTTTCTGCTATCCTTCCTGGAGTACTTCAGTCTGAAACAGAATCAAATTATTCATCGGCCAAGGAATACCACAACCTCCCTGTGAGCAGTCCTGTGATTTGCAGACAACCAGGCTCTTGCCAGATTAGGCCAGGGGAGATTCTGCTAAAATCTTTGTGAAATAGCTTTTAAGATGTGCATTTGGGCACAAGCAAGGCCCTATTTCTACAGCCTCAAAAGGAACACAAAAGTAAACCTTTGTTTTCTCTGCCCCATGCCATTGTGGATTGCTCCTCCATTAAGGCTTATCTACCTTCACATAACGAAGCCTGCAACTAAATCAAGGGAGACAGCAACAGGCCTGGACTTTCAAGTCAGTTTTGCCTCCTCCCACTAATTCATCCATTTTACCCAGCCCCAAGTCCACCTCAGCAAGAGAACAAAAAAAAAAGAGGAAGATGGTCTCAAGCCTGCAGGAGTTCTGCACCTTTGTGTTTCCCCTGGTGCTGAAGCAAGTGCTTCAGTCACTCACCACTTGCTGACAGGACAGATTGATTACACCACCTGTATGACAATGACTTGAGCAAGGTAGGCATCAAGGCATTAGCTGAAGCAGGAATTCAGTGCATGATCCCAAACTGTCCTTTGCCCTTGCTGCACTGATACCTGATCGGCTTCAGAAAAGATTCAATAGCTGAATTGCTGAGGGCTCTAGCTCTCAGGTACATTCCTGACCAAAACACAGTTACCTGGCAACTTGATTCTAAGAGCTGTGAAACCGACCATGGAAAGGGAAGGTAAATGAAGATGCTGACTGTGCTGCAGCTGTCACCCAGGCAGGAGCCTATTCAGTGTTGATACTGTAGGTCTGTGTAAAGAGAGCCCCGCCTCCAGTGGCTTTTAGCTGCTGCTCAGAAGCTGATCTTGTTATCCTCAACACTAACTTACACCGGCTTTGGGAATCCAAATCCACCCGTTGTAAAAGACCTTATTCTCCCTCCAAATGCAGGCTCATTTAAACGTTAGTTTGCATAAATATGAGTGCTGTCAAAATGATCCATGGAACTGATGTTGTACCAAGGAGCTGCAGTGGAGTTCAGGGTGTACTGTGTGCACAGGCTGTTACCCACTTAGGGACCAGGAAGAGTGAAAAACACTTCCACCTGAAGTTTATGGCCTGAAAGCCATAAACAAGAACAGCCTTGACTTGGTAACAGCCTAATCCTTTATCCTAAAGGCAAACTAGCCCTTCTCCCCTCTCCTGTCCTACACTACAGGCAGGTCTTCTCCACAGCCACCTTTTAACACCAAATAGCTCACTGTTTTGTTAAACAGCAAAACAAGGCACAAGAGCACGACAGTAACACCAAGTAAGGCAGTGCTTTTAAGGATTCTTAAAAAAAAAACAAACAACAACAAAAAAACAACATAAAAGTCAATGTAAAACTTTATTTAGTAGAAAACTTTCAGAAGACAATTTGTTTGAATAGTTGAAACATTACACTGACAACATACTCGTTAAAGACAATTCCCGTTCTCCTAAGGTATAATCCCGTTTCATACTGCACCCTTTATTTGTTGCTTTCATCCTGACAGAGAGGCTGTACAGCTCTTCTGCTGCAATGCCATCAAAAAAGAAGTCCTCATTGAAGATGGGATTTCTGCTTCTCTTTATAACTGTGCTTCTCTGCTTCTGTGTTTTCCCTGGCACCAGGGAGAAGGAGATACAGCAGTTTATGTTTTTGGGCTCTACAGAGTCATCATATAAACCCTCTGCACTGATCAGGCGGATCCGCAGCCTTTCGTTCTCTGAGCAGTATTCAGCCGACAGCCTCAACACCCCTCCCTTGTCCATTACCACGGTGCTCTCTCCCACCAGTCTCTCCTGACTGCGGGTCAGGTCCAGAGGGAAGATGGGAGAACAGGAGGTGCTAAAGCTCCGCATGCCAAGCAGCCCCTCTGAAGCCCTCCTCATGGCACTGGGGCTGTTATCAGTGGAGCTGCTCTCCTCTGTAGAGAGAGAATTGTTCCTGGCCATACTGGATTTGCTCTTGGCTTTCAGTGCTCTGCAGAGCAATCCCTCCTGACTTCGTGCTTTGGTCAGGGAGCAGGGTCTGGGAGGTGACCTGCTCAGAAGTGGAGAACTGAAAGGAGAGGAATCACTGGAGGAAGCAGTGTCACTGTCACAGGCACCTTGCCTTTGCAGAGAGAGGTGCTTGGGAGGCAGTCTCACAGAAGCAAAGCTGATAGCAATGGGATTAGACATACTCCCTTTGCCACTGAAGGTGTTAGCTCTGGATCGAGACAGCTTCAGGCCGGGCAGAGCACCACGTGGATCACCATGGAAGATGGACTCCTTTCTCCTGGTGTGGGGACTCTCCAGCAAAGTGCAGAAGCCATAGGAAGTGGGGGCTCTGGCAAAGTGGGGCAGGGAGAGCGCTGCTTGGGACTGTGGGTCCGCATTGGTGCTTTCTTCCTCCAGGGCTGCGATCTCCTCTTCAACACTTTCCACCTGAATGAGATGTGGGAAAGACCTGGGGCTATAATCAGAAGTAAGAGCTGCATCCACTGAACTGTGATCCTGGTGGAAGCCACTGCCCTTAATGGAGCCAGAGCCGGTCAGCCTAGGGGGAATGCAGAATTCGGGGATTCTGTCAGGAGTGAGTACATTTGGAAAAGCAGAAGCTCCCAGTCGGGCTTTTTCTGGCAGATTTTGGCCGTGTGGCAGTCCCAGGAAGGAAGAGGTGGGGAGATTTCCATTTTCATGTGAGGCTCTGATCTTTTCCAAGAACCACATCGCTGTAGCTGGGCAGGAGATCCTCAAAGGGGAAAAGGTTGAAGGATAAATCTACCTGCAGACACACAGAGAAAGAAAAGTACATGAACATCCTTCTTAGACACATTACAGCCAAGCAAGGCACAGAGGGTGCCATTCAAGGCAGGACTAGCACAGGCCCATTCAATCCCCATGTTCAAAACAGCCCCTGCCCAGCACACTACCGTTAGCGAAGTCAAATGGCACAGAAACGGAACTAAACCACTAAAGAGAGAAAACAGCATCGAGTTACTAGCAGAGGAAAACGTCCCTCTCGCATAATCCCTACCGTGTTTCTCCCTTAGCAGAGGAGGTACCTTGACAAGCGCAAGCCTCGCTCTTTCCAGCAGCCCCGGCTCGCTGCTAACCCGGCTCGGTCTCAGCAGCTCGGACCAGGACCGCACAGCCCGCCCCGAGCCGGCCCTTTTGTAGCCGCGCCGCCGGCCGAGGGCGGGAAGGGGCTGCCGGAGAGAGGGAGGGAAGGGGCGGGGGCGGCCGGGGAGGAGNCTCGGACCAGGACCACACAGCCCGCCCCGAGCCGGCCCTTTTGTAGCCGCGCCGCCGGCCGAGGGCGGGAAGGGGCTGCCGGAGAGAGGGAGGGAAGGGGCGGGGGCGGCCGGGAAGGAGTTGCCGGAGGGAGGGAAGGGGCGGGGGTTGCCGCCCGCATCTCCTGCTCTCACGCGGAGAGAAGGGAGAGCGGCGCCGCAGCTGGCCTGCAGGAGGACACTTTGCTGGGCACCGGGACCATGCCCGGAGCAACGGGGAGGGACTTGCGAAAGGGGCCTCTCACGGGAAAGCGCTTTTGGACGGTCTCCCTTCGCCCCCGCAGAGCAGCAGCTGCGCCCGGCGCTTGGCACTCGCCTGCGAGCGGGGGGACGGGGCTGCCTGCGCCCGGCCCCAGCCCTTTGTCCTGCCCCTGCGTCCAGTTTCTTTTCGATTAGCATCTACTTAAAGAGGCGTCCCGAGGTGTTTCGAGATAACTAACAAACCCAAGACGAAAGCAACATCCGTCTTGGGGATTCTTTTCTTCTGGAGATCCTGGCAGCTTTCCAGCGTCCGAGCAGTAGGAAGTGGGGATTGCGGTTTTCAAGCTCATTTGTAAAGAACTTTGCTGCCCTTCTGCATCTGAATGTGCGTGCACCCCCTCGTTACTCACAAAGAAACGACGGAGCCCTGACCCAGTGTTCTTATCGCTGATACTGAGCAACAACAGAAACGGGAATGCAGATGCAGTGAGGAGAAAAACAAGGCACAAAATGCTTTGGGGCAAGGCACCTTGAAACGCAGCGTGTCAAAAACCCAGGCACGCGTGACGTTTAACAGACCCTGCACAGGGCCAGGTGGGATCCATGAACTTCCTCACCAATGCAGCAGAGCCTGAACGGACCTCTGCAAACTCTACAATTATTCTGCAAGCTGCAAATAGGAATCTTTATTGCAAAGCCAGAAAGGCCTGCCAAACTGTTTAGCTAAAGATTCATTTGAAGCCTATAACATAGGGATAGTAGACAAATAATATTCTTTTTTCCTTTTCCGCTGAAGAGCTAAAGTGCGTGTTTACTGAGTGCTTGAAATAGACGAGATGTGCCTCAGAGAAAACAAATCCCGTGGGCAACAGGGACAGGGAACATTTTGAACCTGCTGAAAGATTAAGTTGGGTAACACATGTTCTGGGTGTAAACCCTGCCTCTCTCCTGCTTGTTTTATACCAGTTAAGCTTCATTTGCATAACAATCCGCTAGAGATTAAAATCGGAGAAAATTCTTTCTGCCGAGCTTTGTAAAAAGGTTCAGGACACCCCAAACATCCCAGCAACATTCCAGTTGTAGGAGTTCTTGTAGTTTACTTAAATGAACTTACTTGATGTGGGTGTGCTCCAAATAATCTCCAATCTAGTTTAGAGGCTTCTGGAGAGGGTTTGCACTTTCTCCAGCCAATTAGACTTTTCAGCAGCATAGTAAGAGGAGTTACTGGAGACGCTGGGATGCTCTCCTTTGAGAAGCAGTATGTGCACCATATAGCTGTTATCTATATTCAGAACAGGCAATACCATACTATATATTCTGCATTACATACTACATAGTTACCAAAGAGTAAGTGAGCTTGTTCCAATATGTACACATCTGCCTTTAATACCAAAGAAAAATTTTACTCTAAACACGGAGAAAAACTAAGGAAAGATCACTTTTTAGTGGAAACCTTAGTGCCTCCAGTAACAAATCACAGAAGTAGTTCATACACAGCAATCATGGCAACCAGCTTCAGGCGCTACGTTCACAGCTAGCATCAGGCAGTGATGAAATAAAATAGCTACCCTGTTACCAGTACATGATTTCTCTTCCGTCTCTTCACTTTTCCTCTATCGTCAGGGAAAAGAGTTAGGGCTTTTCCAGAGGTGATCAGAGTCTCCTGATCACAGTTGCCTGTCTCCCTCCGGTGACTGTAAAGAGTAAGCAGGTGCCTTACAGTGGGTGGTGTATCCTCCCCTTCCTATGAAAGCCTGCACTTCATAGCCATTTAACAGATTGCTCCTGTGCTGGGAGTTCAGCAACACTTAAGCACTTGTACCTCCCCCGTGGAAACAGGCACTCAAATGTGTAAATGTAGCTTCCTGTATTCAGAACAATTTCTCTTTCCCTGATTAGCTTCAGACCATAATTAAATATGCTGCCAACAAGGCTTCCTGTTGCTATAAAAAAAATGCGTCTGCAATAATCCACTTTTAAACCAGATACAATTCGTGGCAAGGCTTTATTACAACCCCCGTACCAACAACAGGTGAAACCCTGGGGTCTGGCCAGGGGCTGGAAAGCCTGTAACAAAATGGAATCTCCTACCAACACAGGAAGAAGCCGGGAGTTTTCCTTCGTGTGTACTGATATTATTTACCTCCTGCTGTTCGGACTTCACTGGGCACAGTGGCCCGGCTCAGCAAAGGTCCGGCCGCGAGTCCCGGGCAGTCCCTGCCGGCCCCGCCTCCGCGGGAGGCCGGGGGGGTCCGGAGTAAATACATCGGTATCCAAAACATGGCTGAAGCTGACTGGTTCAAGGGCCTGGAACTGCAAGGAGAATCCTTTCAGCGGTTTGCAGGGGGTGGAGAGGCAGGAGAGCTGCAGGAGCTGACAGCCTTTGGAGGATAGGCACCAGGGGAGGGGGAATACTCCCTGCCCAGTCAAAATTACTGGAAAGATAAGAAACAAAAAACTTCTGGCTTTGCTGTGAAAGGGGGAGAGGTGAATGCCAGCCATGGATGAGACAGCACATAACAGCTCATCATTCTAAAAGCAACAGCAATGGCTGTGCATTGTATTACCTAAATATTCAAAATTTCCCCAAGCTTTTGTGAGAATAGAGAACCCAGAGTTCAGCTTTATTTTCCTAAAGAATGCAGCAGTAATTCAGCTGTAGCTTATTGAAAGAAGACTTCAATCAACTGAGAGGTACTTAGATACATTTTTTTTGTTAGAGATTCATTATTTGATATCATGAACAAATACAGCACAGTGATTGCATATAGCACAGTGATTCTTTCCTGTCACTTTGACAAATGTCAAAGATATCTGTTAGCAGACTGCTCACCATTTCTGGCCTAAATCAATGGCCAAATCATTCTGCATTACTCGTACAGTAATACAAAGTAGTAACAGAGGTTCAACAAAACTAATCTAACAACTTGAGCTGTCTTTTTTTTGTATCATAGAGTAGCTTATATTTTGTCTCAGCAGCAAAGACAAGTTTCTGCATAGCTTTATAACATGTGTCCACGCTCCTTTAAATGAACAAATGAACGAACAGATGCCCAAGTGCTGCTTGGCAGCAAGAGCTCAGGAGCTGCAGGGCCCTTCAGGCACTTGGGGACTTAATGCCAAGTATCTCAAGTACCTTGTGTCACAGCAGTGTGAACCGTAAAAATCTAAAGGTATGAACTGAAGAATTCATTCTTGATAGCATATCACATGGTCCCTGTGAAGAGAAGCTGAGAATTGCCTTGCAAAAATCCAAGGAAGGTATGCTGTTCCTAATTCCACTCAGTTTCCCAAAAAAGCAAGTTTCTACCCGTAGATAACCAGGATAAAAATTCAACAGCAAAGTGGAGCAGACTTCATAGCACCACAGGGTTTACTAGACAGCCTGGACAGTTTAGGTATGCTGATGAAAGGATCCTAAAGAAGATTGGAACTAGCTTGAGAAAAGACAAAAGAAAATGAGATTACTTAAAAAAAAAAAAACCAACCAAAAAAACCAAACAACAATAGGCAGAAAGACTGCTTGCTTCTGGAAAAAAAACAGGGATTTTTGAGCTGTGTTGCACAGCTCCAACTTTGAAGGCACATGTGACTCTCAGTCAAGGCTTGGCAAACTGCTGCCTTTCAGTGTGCTATTTCAGTGACTTTCAGTGATTAATATTAAACTTCAAAGGGGAAAAGGACTGAGGTACTCAAAAGGAGGCTGCTGGTACTGCTGTGTCTGTATGGCCACCATTCTGAAGGGTGAAAGTGTCTGATCTTTCTCCAGGGAATTAATATTATCAGTAGAAGTAAAGGATGTCCAATCAGGAAGATAATTTCACTGTTTTGTTGCTGGACATATGCTCACTGAGAGGCCAGTCATAAGGTCACAGCCAAGTCATGCAGATGCAGACACAAAGAATGGAAATTGCATTTCCTCTAAAAGATTTACATTTCATAGAATACTCTGCAAGTGCCTTTAACTCACATTCTTGAAGCCATGGCAGCAGCAGAGGTACAGTTTGGGTGGGAGCAAACCTTGCAGCAAGACAGAAAGAACGCATATCCAAGGGACTGCTGTATAAACTGCATTGTTAGTGGATGTTTCATTTAAGTCTTATTAGGGCTGAACACGATGAATGCACCTAAAAATTCCCATGACACTTCCCACAGTTGTAGCTCTGTATTACAGACTGTGTTTCTTTCAAGAATTCTGGGATCTGGTGAAAGCACAACTGCCCCTAGACTGCCTTGTTCAGGTCACTCCTCTGTTGTGGAAGATTAACTTATTACAGTGCCAAACAGCTCAATTTCAGGGCAGGCCTCTCCCACTAGGCCAGGTAACTGCTTTTTAGGATTCTCAGGAAAAAAAGTCCACCAAACTGATCAGGTCTTCTCACAGAGATGTGCTGTGTTACAGCAGTAATGAGCTCCATTCGTGTCATGGCTTTGTAGAGTTACTGTGCTGTGGCTTATAGCAGGATATCTCCCCATTAATGAAATGCAAGAATGATCACTAGTATTTTCCTCAGAGTAAAAATAGAAATAAAATCAGGCAGTACAACCTGATAATTTATAGACCAGAATATTTCAGCTAAAAGGGACCTACAACAATCATCTAAGTCCAACTGGCAGACCAATCCAGGGCTCCTCAAAAGTTAAAAGCATGTTATTAAGGGCCTTGTCCCAATGCCTCTTAAAATATTGACAGACTTGGGGCATTGACCACCTGTCTAGAAAGGCTATTGCAGTGTCTGACCACCCCCTTGGTAAAAAAATTCTTCCTAACATCCAGTCTGAACCCATCCTGACCCAGCTTTGAACCACTGCCACACATCCAGTTCCTGCATCCCGGGAGAAGAGCTCAGCACCTCCCTCTCAACCTCCCCTCATCAGGAAGCTGTAGAGAGCAATGAGGTCACCCCTCAGCCTCCTTTTCTTCAAGCAGACAAACACAGTGTCCTCAGCTACATTCATTTTAGATTCCCTGCTTAGACACAAAAGCATAAATAAACACTTCATGCAACCATCTCTATTCTGGTAGCCTTGATACAAGAATATTTTCTTCAGTTTGGCCCCATGCCTAATGTAGTTTAATTTGATGGTAATTCTCCTGTAACCTAAATGAATTCATTCCATATAAAGTTACATTGACACCTGCAAGGTGAATCACACATACTGATAGAAAATATATTCTCTCCATCTTCTTTGAGCTCAAAGTAAATTTAAATATGAAAGATAAAAGCTAAAAATGTTTTTGTTTTCAAATAAAAATGAGGCTTTGCAAAAAGAAACAAAGTCTCCACAAACCTTAAAATCAGTAAGGATCACTTCTATCAAGGTTAAAGAGAAAAAGAAGAAAACAGATTTCATTTCTTAGTACGCAGTCCTGGCACTATGTTTGTCCATACAAATAATGCATTTTTTACATCCATTTCAAAAAGTCAAATTTGAGAAAAGCTATGGATCTATGTGCTGATTTTTTATCATTTTATACATCATTTTATTCCTCAAAGGAAGACTATATGAGTCAGCAAATGGATAATTATCTACTACTAGCACCTTAACCAGGCATTTACAATGTCAGTAGTTACTCTTCAGAAAAATAACTCCTAGGATTTCCCTGCTTGCCATCTTCCTTCAAGACACAAGGCTAAAACTGTCAAGTTAGACACCACATGCTGTGCCCCATGATTTGCACAAATAACAATATTGAGAGCTTCTTCTACAGCTGTGCCATATTATACTCCTGTAGTCATGAAGAAACTTGTAAAAGGTGATTTTGATTTCCAAAAGTACAGCAGGGTTGATCTGTGCACTGCAAAACAGTTACTGGCAAGTTTCATTAAACAAACAGTTCTTAATAACCTTCTTCCCTGCCCAGTCACACCCACAGAAGTCCTTCCCAAAAGAGCACAGATCCAAAGCAACCTTAAACTGAAAAGGAGAGGAAAGATCTCTCTGTAATGCTCCTGAAATCCATGTTCTCAGGACTTCCTGGCTGGCTGCAGTGTGTCCTGCAGGTACAGTATGTATAAAGCTTAAAGGCACCAGACCAGCAACCTGCTGGTACAAATAAGGCTCATGAGAAGGAACAAGGCAGCAAGCCAAGGACATTTCAAAAAGGATAATTTGCCTTGTCAAAACATGCTGGATCTCGATTGGGAGTGTTTAGCACTTCAAAAACAGGTGTGTTGGCAGACATCACTTCCCTGTATTTTCCATGCCATGAGCTACAAAGACTGAGGTGTCACTGCAGGAGGAGAGTTTCTAAGTTCAGCCCTAACAACAAGTGCAGTTGCCTGCAGGCCATGCAGTCATACTGTGATGGGTTGTGAGAGCCCGCAAGCAGAACCCAGCTCCAAGGAGTTGTGTGTGGAGACTCTGTTGTTCCTCCCTTGGCCCCAGCCCCATTCCCAGTGGGAGGTAGATTGAGAACTAGGTGGGGAATTCTGCTGCAGGAGCTGCCTCATAGAGGGATCCTAATGCTGCTCATGGAAGGGTGTGTAAAGTAGATAAAGAACAGCAAGCCAGATTACTTCCTCCACTCCAGATCATACACAGTGACTCTGTAGTTGCTTATTTCAGATTTCATCTAGACTTTGACTTCAGATTTGACTGGGAAATCTTCCTGCTTAGCAGCAAGTGAAGGCTACAAGCCACTCCAGGCAGCTTCATCTAGTCATTGCAAATTAAACATTAAAAAAAGAAAACGCGCAAATAACTGAAGAGTATCCTCTGAAGAGTAACATTTAGTTGAACATTTCTTCTACCTGAAGGTGGCCCAGCACACTGGTGGAATTGGCCACAATATCTTGATCGGTAGGACATGCAGTCATGAGAGTTACACCTTTAAGTGGAATACATTTCAGAGTAGTTTCACTAACCAGCAGCATCCCATTAAGACACAGATGTTGCTTTTGGTACACTGAAGTTCAACCTTCAAAGCAAAGCTCAAAGCTAGACTCTTCACCCTTAGACTGTCCTCAGCATTTCTGTGCACAAAAGGACAGTTCTTTTTCTAAAATTTCCACATTTCTAGATTGTGGCTTTCTGTCTCCTAAGTTGTGTTCCTGCAGGAGTATTTTCAGAAATGAGATACTGTTCCACTTTTATTTTCCATTAAAAAAAGAGGGCCTGCTATGGCACTGACCCTGAAAAGCTTCATACAGATGATTTATGATTCTCTCCCTTATCTCAGAGCTCCTAATGCCCAAATAATATCTGGACAACAACAGTCCCTTGGACTATCGGTGGTGGCAGGAAAAAATCCATTAAACTGATACTGGGTAGGAGGAATCTGATTCCAGGAATCAATGTAAAGAGTCCTATAGACTTAAGGCAGCTTTGGAAAAAGGCTCAAGATTTTGTGGAGGTGCTGGCTTTGGTCTTTGGGAGCAAAAAGGATGAAAACAGACAGGGAGAGGGTTTTTTACCATGAGGAAATGGAATGCCTGAAATTTCATTTAAAGGAAAATTAGAAGAAAAGTCACAGGATACTGTTATTATATCCTGGGATAAAGCAGCCACTCTGGGGCATGTTGTGGATCACACCCCAGCACTCCCACATTAAATATCTGCCATTAATGGTTTACAGCCAGAGATGTGTAGCAAATTAGGTTAAAAGTGCTTGGAGAAGAACAACACTGGCTCACAGCAGCAAACAAGAAGAGTGGCAGAAATGCAAGGATTTTCCTTGACAAAATTCCTTCCAATTCAGGAATCCATTGGCATGAGAAAACAAACTTTAACTACTGCTACCAAACACAGAGTTTAAACATATGCCCAGATATTACTGTATAAAGAAAAATAATTTGCAGTTATTGCTGTCACACGCATATTCCCATTGGAAAAGCAGAAATGGGATCATGTGGCTATAACAGATTCTCTGGCACTTGGTAAAAATTGTTTTATGGTGAGGAGCTTTGCTTAAGTGGGAAGGACAAAATTAAACCCTTTATTGTTTAGCCACCTCATCCTTTCATTCCCCTGAGGGAAGCCTGAAGTTTGAATCCTGCCTCAGCCTCCCTCATGCCCCAGGGCCAGCAGGCTCCTGCTAGAGCAGGCAATGTGGAACACATGGCACTTGTATTCTGGGAACCTCCTCCACCCTAAGTGCCTAAGAGAAAACAGGCTGCAATTTACTTGTAGTGCATGTTTCACTTGAGGCTTCACACACCCAAAAGCAGAACCCAATATTTCAGCTGTTAAGACATTTGTGGGGCTTTTTTGGCTACCCAAGTATGTAAAGTAAAAGATGCTTTCCTCTGTTTCCTGGCACTAACAAGTCTCTTTCACCATTAATTTGTCTCAATTAAAATAACAAATACAATGAAAGCTCTGGAGAATGCTTCTTCTAGTACCAGTCTTGCAAGGGGCTGCATGGACAGGTCATTGAGGAGAAAGGAGGGACATGAGGGGATACCTTTTCCAGGCCATACTTGTGGGAAGGACAGCTCTTCCTTCATGATGGGCAGCACCATCCTCAGAGCTGAGTGTGAAACCAGCCAGGTGATCCAGCAGGTTCTGTATTTTCCTCCCACATGAATAAATTATAAGCTTCCTGTGCAGTAGTCTTTTTCTATTCCTGACATTAATTTATAATGCAGATGATCAGCTGAGGGCAGGGACCAGCCCCTCTCATGTGTCTCTGGGGCAAAACACACCTGAAAGCTGCTGTTTCACAGAGAGAATCCCATCTCTGGCCTCCAGACAGAGATTGTTCTTCTATTCTGTGCCAGAGCAGTGTCTGCCTCATCAGCACTCTCAGACAGTAGGGCCAGGATCAGAAAGCCATCAACTTGTCCCTGCTGCTTTTAATTAAGCAGAACTCAGCAGCAAACTGCAGGCCAGCAAATGGCCCAGGCACTAATAAGCCCAATACTCTTGCATTGATTATTCCTAATACTGAGCTCCATGGCAGCAGCACCCTCACTCTGTGCTGTTTGCTCTTAATTGCTGTTTACCATGATCAGCAGAAGTTGGGAAGAACAACTGATCTTAACTGATTAAAATGTTATACTTCACAATTTACTGCTCAGCTACTTTCCTAAAGCAATGAAGACTGTGATTCATTAAATCACAAATGATTTAGATCGGAAAAGACCTTTAAGATTATTAAGTCCAAAAGCAGCTAAAGTGGCAATAAGGCCAGAGGAGCTTCAGCCCCGAAATATTTAGCCCACATTGTCCATTCAAAGATCAGCTCTTTCAGGCAGACTTAGTCATCAACAACAGCCTAACTTCACCTTTCAACAACTTGCTCTCCTCTAAGAATATAATTCAGATCTCTTCTGCTTGTGGTTAGATCCAACTCAAAGCCCCTTGGAAGTCATGAGGAACCTTAGTGACCCGGGGCTTGATTATGTTTTCTAAAGGAAACTTGCAAAGTAAGTTACAGGTATGTGGATTTTTCTTCTCATTTTTGAAGTACTGCCCTGGCAACAGGGAGCCATTATGACACTTACATTGATAGAAGCCCTTCAAGGATGGTTTCAGAGGTACATGATCTTATTGGGACTACGCAGGATTACATTTCACCCACTGAAAGGGGTGCCAGACAAGGGAAAAAAGTACTCTTGGGCTTGTGCTATTATGCTGAATGCTTTAATTTTAAATATTTTTCAAACTGCCTTCAGTGTACTGCCCAGTGAAATTCTGGAAAGTCATTTCCAAAATCAGTTTAAGTTAGTAGCACGTCTTCTCGTCTAAGAAATCCTTTATTTATACAGCTAGATAGCATTAAAAGAAATAACTGAGGATTACTGTCCGTGAATAGCTGACAATAAGATGGAAGATTGATCTGGTCACAGAAAATGCAAACAAATTATACCTTGTGGGGGGTGTCAGCGAAAAACAGCATTAAAATAAATCACCATCAGACCTCTGGAGAGAAAGCAGCTGGGAATGGGCTAGTACTCCCTCCCCTCAGTCATGCTGGCTTCACCTCTGTGTAATCCAGCTGACTTCAGATTTGCACTGCACAACTGAAAAGAGAATCACATGCCAGATATATGCCACACTCCCTTTGACCCAGCTTAGCAATTGTGACTCCAGAGCTACCCACATTAGTCTTTCTACCCATCCTGAACATCATTTTCACTGGAGCACTTGAGACCCACGCCATAAAAATAAAATGCTTTAAGAAAGCTCCTTACTGAGGAAATGAAAAGGGCTGTTCACATATCTGATCCTTCAAAGTAGGTGTGAGCAGACAGATACACAGAGGATGTGAAAGGAGCCCCAGAAGCAGACATGCAACTGCTCCACATGAGCCTCTGAACCATGGGCTGCATCTCACCTGACAAAGCCCATCAGGTTTACTTATACTGAGCCATGCACCAGACATGCCATCATTTCCCCACTATTTCTGGCACCTATAGCCAGTTTTCTAGACAAGGATGAGTCAAGAGGACATTTCAAAAACAAAAGGATATCATAACTCGCTGCTCTTAGTCACACTCATTTCTCTCCTCTGTAAAGATACTAATTTCCTGCACCAAAACTATTCCTCTCACTTTCCCATTGTCTTTGCTCCTCTTCTCTGCCCACATTATGATCTCACTCCTCACTGGTAGCTGGCTTGCAGATTGTTAGATTGCAATTAGACATACACGCATGGTACCACCTGCTACGTGCTTTTTATTTTTTTGGCTCTGAAACAGCTGTTGGTTTCCATTTTTGCAAATTCAGAGTAAAGGAGAAGAGGGATTTTTTTTTTTTTTCCCAGATGCTTTAATTTTCTGCAGGATATCAGGACATGTAACAAACTCAGAAGAAAATTTAAGATCATAGGCAATCAATGTTTTACATAAGTTTTGTCAGTGAAACAGTAGACATATAATGAGTTTACTTAGAGTCCCCAAAATGACTCAGGCCCATGACCACATCTGTTCATCCCTAGGGATTTGTTTGAACCTTCTTCTGATTTTAACAGTATCCACAAAGCAAGCCAAGGAATCGGAAACTTCATAAATCAATAAATAGAATAAGAAATTATAAAGCAATCAATGCTTCAAAAATCTGCCAAAAGGCAAGATGGTAAGAGCTCACTGCTCTGTCCTGAATACCTCATTTAAAAGTGTGGGAGATAAAGATATACACTGCATCATCTACATGATTTTTCAACTCACTAAGTCAGTCCTTGAATTTACCAATAATGGGGCATAACTTTCTCCAAAGCATGAATGTGTGTCAGCTTAATTTTAACATCTTTTGACAAGTCAGCTGTAGAAATCCAGATAATCACAGCTTTCTACTGCTTGATGATGTGAAAAACCCAATTTCAAGTTACCACAGGGGAAATGAACCTGCTATTGCAAAAGCAGAGCTGGCCATACTCCCTGAAGTAATGGTTCTTTCCTCTTGGGGAGACACTCCCCAGTACACAGGTTTGCTTGAGGTGTTGAACAGGACTCTGGTAGCACAATGTACTTTCCATCCCAGTATTAAAGTCCCCACAAAAACTTGAGAGCTGTTCACTGTTGACATGATTCCAACTAGTGAGTATAAACAAAATGCATCATCCATGAATTTTATTTGGGATTGCTTTCTCTCAAACATTCTACATGAAAAACCCCAGAATTGGTGATAAGCATAGCTCCCCCATTGGAAGGGCTGTATGTCAGCATTAGGCAGGAGGATACTATTCCCTCATTGAATTGCTTAGCAGAAGCAGTGTCTAAGCACACAAGAACCGTCTCCAAAACCTGTCCAAGAGCCAAAAAGGGATTTTGAGTTGTGAGATTGGTAGACCCTGTTGCCCTGTGGCCAAGTTTTCTGAAGCAGCAGAAATTTCCTTGCAAAACTACAAAGTTGTAACTGACTCCTTACACAGTCAAAAATGCATAGAAAATCTAATGTTATGCTCTCCCTTTTCTTCCCCCAGTCCTTGTCTAATACATTTGCTATTTCCAACTGTAACCAGTTTATAGCTGTTTTCCCAGCACTCACTGCTGTTGCACATCTCCAGTCTCATGCAACTGGGAAGCACCTTGTGATGGGCTGGACTATACCTGTACTACAGTGCTGGAGCTCTCCTCTGCAGTGGGACAGCCTGGCTGGCACAGCAGGGAGGTTTGGATACCCAGGTGGACTATAAGCTGATTGGGATTTCTGCTGTGCTTCAATAAGACCTAAGCACAGCAGCTCAATGGAAAGTGCTTACAGTTGCTCTCAGGAAGGCAAAGCACAAAGGATCTAAGTGTGCAGGGACAGAGCTGGAAACGTACTTATGCACTCAGTGATGGGAATAAGCACTCAGGAGGGTCTCTTGAAATGAGGTTTTAAATAACAACTGAATTATGTGGCTTGCACTTACAGCTCAGGTGCTTTTACAGTCTGCACTGCTTAAGTCTATCTACACAGGCAGTTCCATGGCTTACTGAATTCAGCCCCTTGGCTGTTCAGCTCTCACTAAAACCTGCAGCAAAACATGTACTGATTTCAGCCACACACCATTTCCCCAGCTGCATCTGGTCAAACAGACAGCTCTCTCCAACCCCTTCCCTGACTTTTAGTCAGGACATACCTCACCCAACCTCCTCCATCTAAGTACTGCAATGTGAACATCCGTACTTACTGAAAAGACACCAAAACATCCCTCACAAGCTACTGAAATTACAGATTTTATTGATCAAGACTAAACAATTTACGCTCATCACTTCAGTTTCCATTAATTCTGGTGCAATACAACCAGATGGTAGCTTGAAATTCAATTTCCCCACTAACATTAGTCCTTCATGTACTCAGAAGTACCTCCATTTTGTTCAAGCACTTAGTCACTACAGCATTTTCATTTGGCCCTCATTTCCCCTTTTTCACTGGAAGAAGCATTTTTTTTCCCCACATGGCTGTAGCTTGA
Organism: Struthidea cinerea; assembly: GCA_013397865.1. NCBI lineage: Eukaryota > Metazoa > Chordata > Aves > Passeriformes > Corcoracidae > Struthidea > Struthidea cinerea. The sequence goes on along the minus strand of VZTI01001175.1, from coordinate 1,627,580 downwards.
AATCTGACTTATGGCTTTCTCAGATAAGTGAAAAGTGAGTCCCAGTGGAAGCCTGATATATCCTGGGTCTGTAGGATGAGGAATGAAGCAATAAGCATTGAAGATGGCTGCATTGAGGACACACAACCTATCTTAGAAACAGGGAAGCAATAGTGAGCCCAGCCACCAGCAGGCTGCATCCTGGATTGACCCCATGTTACACGTCATTCTTAATTTTCTGACACTCATTGAAACACATTTAAGATCTGTGCATATGCCCCCCTGTCTGAGGGTGGCATTATCTCAGTACCTGGTAATAATTTTCACCATACCCTGCAGTGCCTAAACACAAAGACCCTATGGTAACGCAAAACCCTGGTTGCTCTTGTTAGCTCACAACAGACTGCGGGCCCAGCTTTGGTGAGCTTTCAGCTGAGCAAATGGAAACCTGCCTTAACAGAGTGCAAAGCATGGAAAGAGAGGAAAACAAAGGTGAATATCAAGTATAAGATGATTTTATATTGTAAATCTTAACACAAAAAGGCTGCTCCTACTTACAGCTAACATGCTCAATTACTTGAAGAGGCTGAGTTCTAAAAGAAAGACGTATCAGCTTACTTCTGTAGCTACTCACAAACTAGTAAAGCAAATACCAACCTCTGTTTTCTGGGGGGTTTTCTTGGCCAATTCTATATGAAGCCAATATCTGCCTCACAGAAAGGAGATATAACCACTGCAAGCATATTAAAGTGATGCTGCCCTACCACGTCCAATTTCCAGGGTGTGAGTGACACCCCTTTTACTCTCTCCTGGGCAAAGGGGCAGCTGTCCCTTCTGCTGTGTGTTCGGGGCACACACATCTATGGTCACCACTGTGGCACAGATGACTCCACATTGTAGCTGCAGCACTGCACAGCCTTCCCCTCCTCCTCCCTGTTCAACTCCCTGTGTTTGAGTAACAGAAGCGCACAAAACTGCATCAACTTAGCAAGACTGTGGAAGATAACTAGAGCATCATAACACTTACAAAATGGATTCCAGGTTTCTAAACCTGTACATGAAGTGCAGTTACAAATCCTTTTCTCATCTGTTACTTCTGGGCTGCAGTCAACAATGATGAAAAAGTTCTGTTCAGGCAGGTTAGAAGCAGAAAAATCTCTCACATTTTTCCTAAGTCATTATTTAAGTCTCTTGTCAAACAAGAGACATAGGTAATTTTTTTTTTTTTCCCTTTCTACCTCCTCCCTACCCCCAAACATGCACAATACACAAGAACCTGCAGTCCCGTTTGCTAGGGAAAGCTTCAGATATCTGCAAAGCTTGCATGCCAGCTTCTGAGGGCAAAGGCTGGCACTGACAGGGGAAAGCACAGCTACAGAGCCTGTTCTGTTGCTGCAGGAGGGATACTTCTTCCTCCCTAGGTAGTTAAGAAATATTTAAACCATTCCAATTCTATAAGCATAAAGTAATACTAAGTAAAATTCAACTAGAACTGGTAGAGTAAATGCATATTAGGATACAATTGAATTCAACATTTAAGGGATACAAAACATTTCTGCGCAAGCTGTGTTTCTAATTTGCGTGGTATCTCTGGTTTGGCACTGTTACATATTATTGAAGGAATACCAAAATCATTCCTAAGGCAGGATGCTTACACTTAGTAGTAGTGTTTAGTACTGCTTGCTGCAATACTGCAACTGCCTTACTCTAACGTTATCCTGGCAACCTCAGGAGCAGTGAAAGGAAAAAGCCCAGCTCGCTGTGTCACAAGGATTGCAGCTCCCAGTTCTCTAAAAAACAGCTGATAAAATAGGACAATTAATCCTCTGATGTAGCTATTGCTTCAGCACCATGCCAGCCATTTTTAAGATTCCCTAAATGCTTGCACAGAGAGACAGCTGATGTCTGGCAGGCCAGGGTTCAGATACCACCACATCTTACGGCCTTAATTTGGCACCACCTTAAGTGCCTCTTAGCCACAAAACAGGGCTCTGCCTCACCACTTCATTGTGCACTTTCTCCTTGTCAGTACAGCAATGGTGCCAGTGCTCACCAGCAAGCTGTAGGAATGCCTAATCCTGCCCCACAGATTCCAGCAGGATTTGTGCCATCAGCTTCAAGAGGTGGAGGATCAATCAGTAAAAGATAGCTTTTTCACAGACAGGACACAGACTAGCAGGACTTGAGCTATTTCAAAATTGCAGCAGGGTTCTACTGGCCTTTTTAGGTGATGGGCTCCTTTAGAAAGCTAATCCTTGCCCATTGGATTGTTTTTCCTCCAAGAAAAAGGATGCCACTATAGACATAGCCAGATTTTCCTTCTCACTTTTGCCACAGTCCCAACTCTATGCTGCTATTGCTGAGACATTCAATCCTGATGCTGGCTGCTGAATCAGGGCCTAGAAAAGCAATCTGACACACAGAGCTTTGTCAGAGTGGTAGAAAGAGGCAATGCAAAGAAATCCCGACAAATAGAAAAGGGATCTAAAGTTGCCAATAGTTACTGAAGCTCTGCAAGAAATACATTTAACAAAGTAGGGGTTTTTTCAGTATTGTAACGTGTAGATCAAGTGACATCTAATCACATGGATGAGTTATCCCCAGACACTGAGTGCTGTACATTTTGACACTTCAGTGCCATTCCTCAAGGTGCAATAGCAAGGGGAAATTCATTTTTGCCCCTGGTGTGGCAGCATTTCGGCTAAATCCATCAGTATTCATCTCACAGAGGTGGCTGCACCTAACACAGTGTAAGTAAGCCTCTATTACATTTATTTAGTTATTTGGGAGAATCTGCAGTACAGACTCCTACATGGAAATCCAGTTTAGTGGCCACAAAAGAGATGACACTTCTGGGCAAGGAAAAAGTATTCCATCTCAGAAAACTCAGAACACAAAAATGGTTGGAAGCGTGCCACTGGAGAAAGTTACTCATTGGACTCAGCAACAATTGGAGACATTATTACAATTTCCTCTGGATAGAATTGCAGAAAAGTAAAAGCAACACTTACTAATGACTGATTATTCATAGACTGATTCTTTGTCTCTATCCCTCACTTCGTCCAACAAGGCAGAACAGGCTACTTCTAGGTCCCTTTACAAAGGCTCACAAAAGCACAAGAGCGTTCTCCACAACTCTGACACCTGGAGCAACTCTCCTGCATTTCTCCATCTTGCCAATGCTGTCTGCACACCACATAAGAGCCCACAACTTGCTGCTCTGCTGGAACAGAGGAGTTTCTCCTCAGTTGTTCAGCTAATCTTTCATACTTCATTTCATGTAGGTCTAAGCATTTTGTCTGTCTGTAAATATCCATGGGTGTCTGCCACTATTCATCAATAGTTTTACCTGACAGTTGTTTTTTAAAGCAGTATCCATTTGATTTGTGAAGTGACCAATGAGTAATTGAACACATTCTATTTGGAAGACACAGTGAATGCAAGCCAACCACCAGAGCTGGCTTAAGGCTTCTTATCAGAATAAGCAAACTAAGTTGTGCTGCCCTGAGGATGAAGTGCACATATTACACCCAGAGCTAGCATTTTCTGCCACAGAAGAGTGAACAGGATCCAACAAAGGCCCACATGACCCATTTTTCCTGAAGTAGCTGCTGTTTCATACATTCTGATCCCCTCTCCTGGCAGCAGTAGCTGTCAGGCTGGTTTTCAGGGCTCTGCCAGGGCCCATTCTGCCCTATTGCTGCCTCCTTTGCCTGTGCCTAGATCTGGCCCTGCCAAGCACCAAGAGATTAGCCTCATTCAAAAGTAACAAAAATCCTCAAACCAACTCTGTCTATACTTTCTACCTATGCATATACTCTCACCTCACTAGAAATCATTTATCTATCAATAATCTTGTCGGCAAAGTTGAAACAAATTTATGTGCAGTACATGCCAGTTCCCCCCTTGAGTTTAACTCTTACTGAAATATGCTGCATTATGTTAAAAAACAAACACCTCTGCCCAAATTGCCAAGGTCACTACTAATTGCTTCTCTTTGGTAAGTGAAGTAGATATATACATGCACACACATGCTCACAAACACCTATACTGCACTCGAAAGGCACAGAACTTTTATGCTTTATTTGAATGATCAAATTTTTGCAAGGGTACTTGAAAAAAATACCAACTCTAAAGCCAGCTATGCACAATGCAGAGTGTAGAATGGCATGAAAAGCCTAAGTATGGACCAAGTTCCCATTAGGATACATGCCCCAGTGAAGTCTTAGTTCATGCTCCATAATTAAAAAAGATTTACTAGACTTAAGAAATCCCTCAATACACTTCATCATGAGCACAAGGCTAGAGTGATATAAGAGAACTTGTACTGCTCCCTTGCCTTGGGATACCTTTTTTCTTAGCAATTGACCACAAAATGTGTAATTGTGCACGTTCATATGCAATACATTCCAGCAACTAAAGCATCAGGGATTTATCCACACAAGTTGCAGATCTCTCATTCCCCCTTCCTGCAAGATGAGGAGGAGCATATAACACAATGAAGACTAACCCATTCTGGAAGGAATGCAAGTCTGCACTGAAACACTCAATTTTGCTCTCTATGTGATAAATACAATACAAGAACAAATAATTTTGCAGAACTCATTACATCTGTGGGAAGAAATACATGGGTCCATTTTCCAGAGTTGGGACAAGCTGTCTCAGGTCCAGCCTTGCAAAGCATTCAGCTATGGGAAGGAAGGGGTGGCTTGGCAAAAACAGTAAAGCTGGTTAGGCAGTAAGGGAAAACTGCCAAATACACAAGTCCTGATTACAATTAGTAGATTTAAAGACTCTTTGTTACGAGATCTCTAAAATGGAAAAGAAAAGATTGGGGAATGTTTAGCCCTGTTCTAGTGGTATAGCTGGGTACATTAGCTGCCCCAGGGCACCCCACTTCATTTGCATTACACAGCAGCAGAAAAGCGATGGAAATGGCCTCTTTCAGGGAATAATGTCCCAAGAAGGGGGTTCATGGCAGCACAGGGCTGGCAGTGTGGCTTCCTAGAGAAATACAAGGGGTCTGTGCTCAAAGCACAGTGCGGGACAAGGAGCAGTGCCAGCCATCCTTGATTTCCCACCACCCAGCAGGAGATAAGGCAACCGAACATAAATGAGGCAATCCCTCAAGGCTAAAACATCCCCCAAAACCAGAAAACACAAAGCTGGCGCACAGCTGAGCATAAAACCAAGAGTCATGGCTGTTGCATTTATGTTCCCCCCAGACCTCAGGCATGCCAGAAGTAGTACAGTTCTCATTAGTAACTCCTGTTATAATTTTTAAAAGGCTGTTCAAAACTGACTTAATACATCAACAAGAGACCATAACAATCAAGAGGTTTATCAATGAAATCATGGAAAAGGCAGATTATTTTCGTAACAGTCTAAGATAAGGATTCATAGGACAAAAAGGATGCAGTGATTTATTTTGATGAAAAATAAATGACACGGAATATTGTATTAATTTTGTGCTGTCCATGATTTCATATGAAGAGTATGAATTTTTCATTTTACTGAGGGAAAATTTGCTAATCCCATGGCTAAAAAGCTGATTATATATAAATTTGACAATCACAATCAGAAATGATTAATTACATGGTTGAGACTGTTATTCTTATAAACCTGGTTTCATATGCATGAACAAAATGCCATTCTCTGATTAGAGCAGGAAGCAGAAATAACAGCACTAGCACAAATGTCTATAAAATGCCTCTGCAAACAAGAATGCCAGAAGATCTAGACATCACTTCAAGTTAAATACAGGCCATCCTGATGTGCACAAAGAACATGCACACAGGTGGAGGTTGCTTGCTCAGCACTGCCAGACAAGGACTCCACTTGCATGTTTACCCTGAAGACACATTATGCAGAAGTTATGAATTATGTATAACTATAGTCTCCCACTTAATGGCAGAAGTGGCTCTTTTCTTCCCACACAGACCTTGTAAAAGCTGATCTACTTCAACATTATAAAAACCTGATGCATTCTTCACCCATTTGGATAGCATCGGATAAACTGCCCTAAGACTTTATTGTAGAAGACAGATTCTAAGGAACCTACCACCCTCTTTATGGTAACTCCTTTGATCCTCCAAGTTACTGATCGTATAGTTCTATGCAACCACTTTGTTTATGGAGCAAAATTCCACCCACACACTGCAATCCCCTTCAGAGCTCAAGACTGTTCAAAGCATGGCCACCAGCTGTGAGGAAGAAGTTCCCTTATGTTTTGCACCCCCCTCCCCCAAGATTTCAGGTATTTGTCAGCAATACAGTAAAATACCATTGAGCAAAAGTGCTGGTATACTTCCACCACATAAAACCTATGCTTTTATGTACATATACTGCTTAACAAAAAGGAAAAAAGATTTCTCCTACTACCCCTGTTTGAGCAAGTTTGTGGATTTGGTTCACATTAAAAAAAAAACAAAAAAAACCAAAAAAAACCAACAAGACACCAAATCAGATTCTCAGGTATGTGAAAAATTAGTTTAAACCAAGGCCAGTAAGTGCTATAGCAGAAGCACTTGGCAGGTCTCCCCTCTGGCTGTGGAAAAGGCCAGAATCACAAGTGCAGTACATATGACCCTACCTGCCCCTGCTCACATCTCAACACTCACCTTACACCTGATTGCAGCACCCACTCCTGAGTCTTAAGCATCAAGGTACGAGGACAAGGAAAGCACCAGAAACATCAGTCAGGAAGAAATAGACTGAGGAATCCACATAAGCAGCTTCCTGCCAGTACAGATGACAAATGTCTTCCTGTACTCTGGCCTACCACATGCCTTACCTTAGAAGTAACCACCCCAAAACACAGCTCCATTTTCCTATGATTTCATTCCTTGGCTCTCCAGTGGAGATCAATAATCATAGCAGTGCTGGCTGCCTGCAGAAGCCTGGGGCCATGCCATGGAAATCCCTGTGCGGCCATAAAGAGAGCAGAGCAATTGAACGGGAAGCAGAGGAAGGAACAAAGCTTATCTAATACTTCAGCTCCACAAACCCCAAGGAGTGCTAAAGTAGCACTAAAGTAGCACATGGCCCCAAAGCGGATACTCCAGGATGGTTTTGCTTGAGTGAAAAGTTTGCAAATAAAAATCGATTTGGAAGAGTTACACTGCTTGGACACATGGAGTTTACCCTGTGGGCCCAGATGTTCGCATTTTATTAAACACACATTAGAGGAGATTCGCAGTAAAGAATAGTGAGAACAATGCCAACTTTTCTTTGGCAAAACTCCAGCAGGAAATAATCCTGTGTCAACTATAGCTCTGTCCTCTGGTACTACACAGACTCAGACAATGCATCTGTCAGATTCATTGAAATACCTCCAAGTCTGTGTTTCATTGTTTTTAAAGACCTTTTCTGTTATAAATAATAAATAATCAATAATTCTGAACAATAGAGCAACACAATAAAAATGAGGCACAGCCCTTACCAGTCATTGAAAGATTATAGGAAGAAAAGGAAACAGTTACATTATCTTCAAACAAATAATTTGGATAACATGCAATATAAGGTAAGGTGCTAACAACATCTCTCATTTTAAAGGTAAAGATTTTTGTCTAACACTGAATTACCCTAGTTAAGGAAATACAAATAAAATTATTCTTTATTCCGGAAACAGAGTTAATGTATTGAAACATCTGGTGATCCAGGGAAACAGCAATGCATTTCCTAAAATACCTGGCATTGTTCCAGTGCTTTATCAGCATCCTGAAAATACAGGCAATTGAAAAAACATCCATTATTGCTGCATGATATGAATTTCAGACAAAGCAAAAAGTTCAGCATAATTCCATACAAGTCACATCCAATTTGGATCACACCATGTAATAGCCAAGCAGTTTAGAAGGCTGAATTCATTTTCAAAACAGTAATAAAATATTTTCATGGGTAATTTGTACAGCAAACTTTATGTTCTAGATAGGGACAAGAAAACAATAGAGGGTCAGACTTCAAAAAATAAACACTATGTTAGTAGGCGTTTTTAAAAACAAACGTGGAAAAGCACATATATTGCTATTCAGGAATACCTGGAACCCCAAGACTTTCTACTTACTTTTCATATTGAGAATCATCACTTAGATGTGGGTTTGTAAACAACGCTCCTCATTTTAATTTTCTGATCCTTCTTGCAGCACTCTTGAAAACCTGGAAAAGTTCATCAGACCAGAATGCAGTTCAGCTGCAAACAGAAGTGCTAATGTGTTTATCAGAAGCCACAGAGACTTATAACCAAAAGGCAACTTGGGCTGCCTTCTGAGGGACAGCATTACAGAAAACACTGCTGTTTGGGAGTCAGAATTTCTCTGATGATCCAAATCATCAGAAAATCTGGCTGCTCAAGGGCAGCCAGACCCATTGACTATGGGATCAATTTATGACCCTGCCACTGCATGTGCAGTGTCAGACACAACTGTGAGGAATGCTACTCCGGTTCTTAGTCTCCTGACCTCCCACATTGCCAGATCTGTGTCCCATTAACTTCGCTGGGACTGACATTTTCTGTGGTAACCAGATCTGAATTAAAATCCTATCCTTCATTCTCTTGTAGCTGTTTCCTTGAAGTTTAGGTACCAAAATATCCTCTTTGTTTTCTGCCATCTTGGTCTTGAGAGTTCCTTACCAATATGGGATGTTAACCCCATAAACTTATTTTCTCATTTAGAAATAGCTGATTGATTTTATTTTTTGCAGATAAAACCCCCATAAAAGAGAAATACAATTTCTTTTCCATATTGTATTTTGCAACCACAGAGCTAAAAAATTAATTCTCTAAGATCAGCGGATCCTACTTTAACAGACAACACATTGTCCTTTTATCATAACTAGAATTAGTAGAGCTAAGAAAAATTGTTAGATCATGACAAGATTAGTACAATGCTATGCATTTCCTAAATATTGTAATCCTCTAGCATAAGATGAGATGGACACGATCTCTTCAGTTTTTAACATCTTTTTTAAGGCCGGACATCCAAAGAGAAGCTTTTCTAATAAAATAATTTCCAAAAGTTACTGTGCAAATCTAAAGAGTAAGATTCAGCAATGCTGTAATGCCTCTTGGTAATAACCTACTTCCTTACAGAACCAGATCTTTAGCAGGACCAGTGAAAAGTTTACAGAAAGGTCCAATTATTACACGAATAAAGAAGCCCATGTAAATTAAGAACATGGTTGCTGTAGCATAGTAATGCTGTGGTTTTTGTATAGTGCAATGGTATGGAATAGATAAAGTGAATGCTACCAAAAAGGCAAACAGTGTTCACACCAGGCAGACAGCAAAATTGTCATCCCCAATTTCACTTGCCTCTCACACATGCAAGACCTTCACTGAATGTGTTGGACACAAGGTGGGGCACATGCTATTTTACACCCACTGGTGGACACCTGGCAGCTACCAGTAGGGGTGAGTAATGGGAAAGAAAATCAGAACCATCCTCCTTCCCCTATGCCCTTGTCCACCTGCAGTACAGCAGGCTTTTGCTGCCACAGCCCCTCAGCTCAGGGAGGTCTTGGGATATTGCCCAAGGAAGGTAGGGAGGGAATAGTTGTGGCTCTGATCAAGTCTGATGACAGCAATAAGGCTGAAGGTAGCAGAGATAATTTAGTCTTCATAAAGCCCATTAACTGCTCATAATTGCAGGCACTATGGTATCAAGAAGATGCCAAATCAGCAGAAGTAAACAGTGCAGTTTAAAACACCTATGAGTACTGAAGAAAACTCTAAAGAATCCAGAATGATGGGAATAAACTGAACATATGCCCCTTTGTCAATAAACTCAGCTGGTAAAGAAGAGCTCAAAGAGAAAATAAAAAGCCTAAGTACAAATACCAATTAGAAATTAATCAGCTCAGAATCAGAATAGCAGAAATCAGCTAGAGAGTTCATTGCATTCACAAATTAAAGCTAAAAAGACACTGGAGAGGGCTGCACAGATTTTGAAAAGCAGAGTTACAAAGATCCAGAGGGGAGCACAACAACCCTAAAGAAACTAGCAATCTTCCTACAAACACCTAAATATGTGTTAGCCAAGCAGAGCAAAGAAAAACTTTCAGTCTATGAAGTTACAGCTTCAATAAACAAAGTCTAGATTACAACCCACTTGTCTATTGTGGCCAAAGAGAGCAGAACAAACAGAACCCATCTGAATTAGCACCACAAACCTGGACTGGGTCCTCACAGAAGCTTCCTAGTAAGCCTGGTAGAACACCAGAATAAGCTACACCAAGACACTACAGTACTTCCTAGTCCAAGGATTTTAACAAAGTAAAAAAAAAAAAAAAACAAACAAAAAAACACCAAAACCAAAACCCCGCCAACAAAATAAAAAATCCAGAAGCCACCCTACAGCACCCAAACAAAAGTAACAAGACAGGTATTAGGAGAGCAGACAAATCCAACAAAAAAACCCAAACCTCTAGAGAATAGCACATCACTAAAGCAGAGCCAAAGAAACCCAGGCCCAGGGCTGAGCTTATATGGAGTTCCTGGGCCACGTGGGCAGAGGGTGTGGGTGGAGGCCCAGGTGAGGTTGGTCAGGGCCATTAAAGCTATGAGAGCACTCAGAACTATTCCCACCTGCTAATGCTGAAGTAATACTGGCAGTGCTGAGATTTGCTTAGTATTACTGACCAAGGATAAGTTTGACTCATTATAAAGGTCACTTTTATAAATATGTCTTCAATATATCTTGCAAAGCTATCCAACGTAGTTATTAAAATAGTCTTGTCACACACACAGAATCTAGTTTACAGGATCGGGTATGATTTAGGCTGCATTTTAATGGACTTGTTCTGAGACACTGATTTAAAATTTATTCGAAATGACAGATGAGAAAATTGTTTATAATGTACTTCATTGAAGGTCCCTGCACACAGACTGGTTCACCCAAAACACCAGTAAATATGCCAGTGCTGCTCTCATCCACAGGATATTTTGAGGACCAGAATGCCAAAGTAATTGCAATTACAAGGATTAACAGAGGGCCGTGAACAAGTATGACAAGTATGACAGCATTTAGGGATAGTTTGTGTGGGTGCTTCATGAGTGTTTTGGGAGATCATTTAACATCTGTCTCCTGACCTGTGGGAAAGGCAAACCACTGGAGAACATCCCTGATGTTCACACACCAGGCCCATTTCACTTTGAAGAAGGACATTAGATTGTTGTAATTCTTTCTCTGATAAAACACACATCCTTAAAATTCTGGGGTTTAGTAATTAGACGATGGAAAGATAAGGTGTTAGAGTAGCTGGGATGGCAGGAAAACATAACCTTAGAAGTGAAGTCAGGTGTCCAATAGAGTGTCTTCATTTCAAAATGTTCTCTGAATACAAATAAAGCCTAGAATTATTTTTTATGTTATTTTTCCACTCAGCCACAAAGAATCATAACCATTACTGTCACAGATGGTAATTGCAACTGAAGTCAGATTTACTCTCAGGAGATTATTATGCCATGCAGATACTAATATCTCAAACTCCAAAGCTACGACTGGTAAAATCAGTTAAACTATACTCCAGGAAACCACTGAAAGGCTGAATAGGACAGAAAGACCAAGACTTCTGTAGAAATGCTAAAGAAGTTTTGGGTCTTGTGAATACTTTGGTGTAAGTGCTTTCAGATCTGTCTGAAAGCAGACGTTACTATTTTTTTTTTCAAGGGAAATGCACCTATCTGAAATTTTTATAAGCTGAAATACTGCAAAGAAACCAGGAAGCTATAGTTCTGTTCTCTATATCCACTGTACTGAAACAAAATATGTATATTTCTCATTACTGAAATTAACAAAACTAAATCCCCACGTGACAGATTGACAGAATACCTTGTTTATTATTGCATTAGTTTTATCAAGGAGTCTTACCGTAGAATGCAGGTATGTGCTCAGACCACCTTGTATTTGATATGATGCAAACATAGGGAAAAAAAAAAAAAAAAAAAAAAAAAAAAAAAAAAAAAAAAAAAAAAAAAAGCTGGTTTTCCCCAAAGCAAGTCACTGGCTGGGTACAAAGGGAGATAGTAAAGGCATCCAGGGAGATAGCAAATGTGTCCAGACACACAGATGTATTGGGAGGAGCAAGACACAGAAATGATACAGGGAAGCCTGGTCTTGCCATTGCACTCCACATTGTAGTGAAATTTTGTTCTTTGAGATTGGGGAGTACTTTTAGTGACATTTTGCTGAAATCTCTTTGCAGAGATTTCAAAGTAGCTATTTGGAGTTCAATGCAGCACAGAGATTTAATCAGCCTTCCTGTGAGCTGAGAGGAAACAGAAGAACACAGAAATGACAAGGGCAATAGAGACTGGAATTGTGGCCTTGCACGTTACTATGCGAGAGAACACATAGGTTAGGAAAAGGTTTAAAAATGAAGGCAGAAAAAGATAATGCAATCACGTATAGTCATGGGGTACAGGAAGTTTCTCTTGAAGCAGTATTGCAGCCAGGAAATAGGATAATACTGCATGAAGAGAAGAATGAAATGTATCGTTATGTATTTTTTAAGAGGGAAGTTTAAGGGAAAACCACATTGTTGGAAGCTTATCATCATGGTAGTAAAAGGCCAGGGAAAAACCCAAACCAAACAAAAAAGCCAACCAACCAAAACACCCCAAACTGCTCTTTATGCAAATGTTATGGCCGTTCACTGGTAACTTACCTGTGCAAAAGTACCTCTGAACCACAAGAAATACTTTAGTTATCACTTCTTTTAATAGCAGATTGGATAGTATCTCTTTAGTAACAGATGATAACAATAACTGATTTGTAAAACTTGTACATTGTCAAGTATTGGCAAGGTATAAGGCAAATACTGTGTAGCCTCTGTTTTAGTTAACAGGGCAGACACTTCTTGTTCATTTGATAAAGGTGGCACAGCTCAGGGTAACTACTAGGGATGTTAAAATTTTGATGCTTTTAATTCTGCAGGGTGGGTGTATAAGATAATCTAATTGGGTTTTGTGTCTACAGACTGCCTTAAACATGCCCACCAAGTGTGTTGATACAAGCTGTGTAACTGTGTTGAACTGTGTCACCACACATTGTGCGTTTAGTGTCTTAAGGTTGATTTGTTGCAGCAAGATTACTCTGGAAGGCAAAACCACCTGTATACTGATGTAGCTCTTTTAAGCTGGTTACAAGTAAAAATATTTACTAATGACTGTACTTCAGCTAAATCAGGTGAAATTATTTTAATTGCATGATTTTCAACTGTTGCAGTTTTACAGACAGAGGCCCCACTATATATGGCACTAATTCATGTAATGGACCTAAGTTGGAGTAGGTATTTCTTTTCTCATATTTGTATCAATATATTGGTGTGAAAACCATTTACATAACTCTAACAGTGTTAGAACTGTTCAAGTAAGGGAAGCCCTGAGTCTTCTTTGCTGCTACAGCAGTTCATTTGTTGGTGGTGTTGGATCCTGGCCTGTGTCAGGAACGGCGTGGCCAGCAGGACAAGGGGTGTGATTCTTCCCCTGTGCTGGGCACTGGTGAGGCCACACCTTGAGATATGTCCAGTTCTGGGCCCCTCAATTCAGAAAGGACATTGAGGTGCCGTAATGGCTCCAGAGAAGGGCAATGGTGCTGGGGAAAGGTCTGGAGCACAGGTCCTGTGAGGAACAGCTGAGGGTGTTTAGCCTGGAGGAGGCTCAGGTGTGATCTTATCACTCTTTACAACTCCCTGAAAGGAGGGTGTAGCCAGGTGGGGGTCGGGTTCTTTTCCCAGGCAACCAGTAATAGGACAAGAGGATACAGTCTAAAGCTACGCCAGGGGAGCTTTTGGTTGGACATTATGAGAAATTTCTTCGCAAACAGAGTGATTAAATGTAGGAATAAGCTGCCCAGGGAGGTGGTGGAATCACCGTCCCTGGAGGTGTTCAAGAAACGGCTGGACACGGCACTCAGTGCCATAGTCTGGTTGACGAGGTGGTATTCGGCCGTAAACTGGGACTCAATTACCTCACAGGTCTTTTCCAATCTAATGGATTCCGTGACTTGTAAGCGCTCAGCACGACCCACTCCGCGGGCGGTCCGGGCTGCTCTCCACGCCTGGGGACCGGTCCCCGCGCGTTTCTGTCGCCCTGGCCCCGTTCCTGCNGGCGCGCGGCCCCGCGCGCGCTGCCTGAGGGGCCGGGCGGGCGCCTCGCGCCCCCACAGCGGCCCCCGCTGGTGGCGGTGCCTTGTGGGGTCCTTGTACTCCCTGTGGGGCTGCTCCGGCCTTCCTCCTCTTCCTTCCCCCAAGGAGCTGCCGTGCCCGAGCTGCCGCGGTGCCGGGTGGGCAGAGCGGGAACGACGCTATCTCACCGCCTGGGTGAGGACTGCGGCCGGCGGAGGTGCCTCTCTCTCAGGCCCAGGTAAGAAGGAGCTCCGAGCCTTCGGCTGAGGGGGGCTGTGCTCCCGCCGGTCTCCGGGCAGGGGCGGGAGCCGCGGGTCCCTCAGAGCGGGCCGGGCGGAGGGCGGTGGAGCGGCCCGGAGTGATGACGCGCTTCCTGCCCTCCCCGGCGGGGGTCTGCGCCTGGAGTCCGCAGCCGCGGCAGCTGCGGGCGGCGGCGGCGGAGCTGGCGGGAGCGGGCAACAGGCGAGCGGGGGAAAGGAAGGAAGCGAGAGAGCGGCGGGGCTTAGGCGCTCCGTAATGCCACAGTAACAGCGTTCCCGGTAGGAGCCCGCGAGGACCCTTGTCCTGCCCCGGCACGTTGCATAGAGCGTGTGGTCTGTGCGGAGCCGCCGAGAGGGGGAAGACTCGGCGCGGGGCTGAGCGGCGGGAGCGCGGAGCCGCTCGGCTGCCGCGGGGTTCTGGATGCGGGCGACGCGCTGCCCCC
>VZTI01001175.1:1598198-1612751 GCA_013397865.1 Struthidea cinerea | reverse complement strand
GGCAGCCGCCGGTCGCCGGTGCCCGCTTCGCCCGCACAGGCTCGCCCGCGGGTAGCGCTGCCCGCCCAACAAGTTGCCGGTTCCAGGGAGGACAGCAGCAGCCCGGCCCAGTGCCGTGCGGGCTGAACCCCAGGAAGGGGAGAGCGGCCTCGGCTCACCTATCCTTCCTCAGGAGCCGGGCCGGGATGGGAGGAAAACAGCGGTCTTTCGGTATTTCCCTGTGCCATATAGGGCAGGAATAGGAGGAAGGTGCTGGGGCGGCCGGCCCCTCGCATCATGACTGGGGGAGCGGGGGGTGGGTTTGCCCGGGGAACGGAGCTGTTCGCTGTTGGGCGCTATTGGCAACCACGATGGAGAAAAAACCTTTTCGCAATACGTGGTGAAGCGACGACCTCCCAAGGACGATCCTGCCGCGTCTGCATACGCGTGGATCTATATCCATCTATCTATGTCTCTGTCCGCACCTTGCCACGAGAGCGGTGGGACGGCTCGGGTTGGAAGCGGGTCGCAGGGCGGTCCTGTAGGGCCACCCCGGAGGGGAGGAGAGGACGCGGCCGCCCCTGCGCAGCGCAGACGAGGATGGATGGGTGGCTGAGCCGCGCTGCTCCGCAGCCTCGCCGTTCCCCGGGCCGGCCTGGGGCGTGCAAGGGTCCAGCGGTTCCGGGCTACCTGCCCCGGTGGGGCTTCGTGTCTAGAACTGAGCAAAGCGCAGAACCTCCCTTGGTGCGAGGCGGCGTTGTGTGCTTGCAGCGGGGCTGTCCGTGCCCCGCGCTGGGGTCCGCGTGTGTGTCGTGACACCTCTGTTTTTCCCCATGCCCTCCTGGCAGATATCTGTTTGTGGGTGCAGTCTTGCCTTCGGGTGTCTGGAGATCCCCGGCGCAGTGTCACTGCGTGGGAACATGGGAACACCTGACCGAGAACTGGAGCCTCTGCTGGCTTTGTGCTCACCTTCTATAGCGCTTTTGTTCTGCTGACCGGCCATTTCAGTTTTTTTAGGCTTTACTTTTTGTGTGTTAAAGTGCTGCTATGACGTCTAGTTAGAAAGATTGTGGGAATGTTCATTGATTGGAAAAAAGCTCTTGTCAGATTAAACAACGCTCCACTTCCCTCCAAATATTTTTAAACTTTATTTTGTAGACCTGTATTTTGGAGCCAAATTTGAGCCATATTAAATTTCAAGGCAGTTCTGGGTTTGGAAGTATGTTACTTAGAGGCGTTGGGGAGCTCTGCATTCTGAGGAGAGCCCAATGGCTATGAAACAATCTCCCTGTGATTTAAAAACAAAGAAGCAACACATTTCTGAGATTGCTCTTATGTAAAACATGACTTATTTGTATGTGTATGGCAGTGTGTTTTAAGTAGGAATGCAAGCTGCCGGTGTTAATTAAAAATACCTTACAAATTGTAGTATATGAAAAGCTTTCATATCTATATGGTGTAATGGTCAGCCATAATTCCAATGGAACAGCTGTTAGACAAGTTAACTGTGAGTTAAGTTGGCTGAACTACCTTTCCTGCTTTAATTTTCATAATGTGACATTTTCAAGGGAGATTCAAGGTTACCACACAGCTGAGGAGGGAGGGGGTGTGTCTCTTGCCTCTTGGAAGTGCATTTCATTTGAGTTTCAAAATGCCTCATTTAACTCACTGGTCACTGCAGAAGTAAAGAGTTTAGTGGAATTCTGTCTTATCTATTGGTGACAAAATTATTGAGCTTATGTAAGATAAGAATACTTCTTGTTTCTGGTTGCCAATCTAAGTGGGTTAACTATGGCAAACTTGGATAATATTCAAGTTCTGAATCTCAGTGTAAAGTTAGGTAAAGTCTACAGCCATTTCATATAGGATACCCATTCATTTTGCCACTCAGATTACAGCAGTTTATCTTGAATAATTGTCCTGTGTGTTCTTAGAGTAACATCTGTTGCATGATATCATGTAATGGAATGTAGTACAGCCTAATTTAAGTTGATTTGAAACATTGCCATTGCACTGTAGTAGTGCCTGAGAAGGTGAGAGGTTTTGTGGTGTGTGCGATGGATAGATTGGTTATGAGTAGACAATATTGAGAAAGATGAACTTGCATTTGAACTGCATAGGATTAAGTAATTTTACTCTGAGCTTGGTTTGTTTTACAGTTTTACTTAGACTTCTTTCATCATTTGCCAGCTAACGTAATGACTGAATTCTGCTTATATTAGGAAATCCATCTACAGTTATAAAACTATCAGCACAAAACACCACTACAGTAGAGTCAAGTCTTATTTTGGAGTGGGAGGAGTGTGCTTGAAAGAACTGTCTAGCTGTGGCATAGCTTGAACTGCATGATGACTTAAAAGTTTTGCTGTGAAAACTTTCTTTTATTTGGTATTGTTTCTTCAAATATTTGTCTTCACATAGCAAGGGTGTTCTGAGCCATTAATATTTGGATTGTCATTTTATATGCTTACCTGTATAAGATGTAGCTATTAAACCTGTGCAAATGCAGTCTAGATGGCTTGCAAAAAGGGCAGTACTTAATTAGTTCTACTACATCTAGACAGTAGTTCAAACATCTCATCTCCGTTCCTTTTTGTGGTATTGTAGTGTGAGATAACTGTTGGGATATCAGTGTTGTATGTTCCTGAAATATGAGCAATACTGTTTGTTGAAGTATCCCTCCAATCCATAATTTTAGCATTATAGTACTGAAAACACCATTTGAGTTGATTCTCAGCTGCCAGTCCTATCTGACCCTTGGAGATTTTGGTAAACTGCGAAATGTGTAGACATCTTGATATTATTTATTATTTTTTAATATGCAGAGTTTCTTGCTATGCAGTGCTTTCCAGATGCTGCCTTTGCACCAGGCCCTAATTAGGAAAGAAGTGTGAATGTCTTTACAGACCACTGTACCAGCTTTCACAAATTCTTTTCTTTTCCCTGCTTTTTAATCTTTAGAAGTTTTGGCAAGTCTGCTTATGCATGTTTCTACAGACAATAGAATGCTGATGCAAATTGAGATCAGCAAGCAAAATAGTTGGGTGTTGTTGCAAATGGGGGGAGGCTGTCTTAATAAGGCAGTATTAGTTTTCATTTGTTTACTTTTGGATTTTAGTGTTTCAGTTGGGACAAATAGAGCTGGAAATTGCAGTTTTGTTAGTCCTGAAGGAGAATGCAGGTTTTTGCTTTCAGGGTTCCGATTTTTGACTACATACGGTTATAAAAATGCACATTAAATTGAGCTGCAGAATTTTTGGGGTGAGGGAGATACAAATGATAAAGCAGAGGACTTTTTCAGAGTAGTTTAGCTTACAACTTCCAGAGGCTGTGTTAAGGAGAATAATCTAGGGTTTTGCAGCTCTGTGGATGAGATTATGATTATGGACGTCATGCTGTGTCTTAAGCTCTTTTATGCTTTATTTTTGTTGTTGTGATTAAACAATCTATTCCTTTTACACAATGAATGACTTGAAGGTAGCCTGAGCTCCTTAGATGTGTAAGTGCTGATTCACAGCATGCGGTGCAATCCTGGGTCTGATCAGTGTTTAGAGAATTGTGCCTTTTGTTTCTGGGTGCAGGGAGGTTACACCTTTGCAGTGAGGCTGGTATGCTTGAGGATGAGAAGGTGGTGAGGAGCCTGTGCTTAGTTTTGACACCAGACTTGCAACTGTGTACAATGAATTTGGTAGGTTTCTGTCCCTGCTAATGCTGTTGAAAACCCATTTCACAGTAGAGAACCATTTCCCTGGGTGTGCTATGTGCACACATGCTTATCTTGGAATTGAGTTTGAATTAGCCTGCATACTTGAAGCAATTGTGATAACATTTTGATATTTTCCACTTCCAGTTGCAAGCTGGGATTTCATCCCCAGAGATACACCCCCTCGATTCTCAAAGCTCCTGCACCTTTTTACTCAAGCATCTTCATACAGCTAGAAAATGCACTGACTGACTTCACAAGGTGAGAGTGACTATACAACAGTAAGTCTTGTCTTAAAATACCTTTACAGTATTACAGTGCTGACTTACTTGTAGTTCCTTTACTTGGCAGCTAATGGTTGAGTCCCTGCCAAGATGGGTCAGGCTGGCACTTCAAACTGCCTTCCTTTCATTCTCAGTAGGTAGCTCATCTTTCTGTGTTTGGGCAGCAGGAAGAAAGTATGGGCTGAAGTGAACTGTAAATGAACCTTGTGTCTTTCTCTGTGGCAACTTTTGTAAGGTTGAGATTTCTTATTTTCATGAAAAAGTGACATATAACCCAGGAACAAGTAGGAGGCTCTCAGTCTTCTAAATCACAACAAATAACAGTTGAGGTGATAAAGAATCAATGGTACTACATGGGCTGATTACTTTTTCGAGTTGAATAACAATTTACATTTGTCAGCCGTGGCAGATTTGTTCCTCTAATATATTGAAGTGTTTAGGGTTTTGCTGAAGTATTTGGTGTAGTGGTGTGACAACCTCTTAAACAATGATGTTGCCTTCAGCTTAAAAAGGTCTTCAGTTGTGTAATGCTTTTCTTATTACATATTCTTGTTTATTTTCATATACTGATCTCTTTACCTTTCTTGAGAGTTGATATCTGTAATGTGGTAAGTAACCCTTTGTCTCAGCAACCTCAAGTCCAGCCTGTCCTGTGGTTTGGTTACAGTTGTGTTCTGTACTAGCAAGTTCTGATTTTTCTGGAATGTGAGATTTAAAGTTTGCATATAGATGACGTAAATATAAGCATTAAACAGTTCCAAAAATTGCTGGCTTGAATTTGTACAGCTGGAAATATTAATTAGGCTTAAATTAATTTATGGCAACTACCATTTACCTTTGCTCAGTTTACGTGTGCCAAGTTGTTGCATTCCACTGTGGGGAACTGTGAGAAGTTCTTTTAAAAATGGATGCTCCGGAAAGAAATTAAGCCAAACGAGGCAAATGTTGTATCTGAGAACCGTTTATTGGTAACGAAAAACAAAATAAAAAGGAGTTACCCTACTAAAGAGGGCTAGAAAAGACAGAGCAAGACGAAGGAAAATGGGAAAGGAATGGAGGGGGAGAGAGAGAGGGGACAGCGATCCCGGACGGTGCTGTCGGCGTCCAGGCGGCGGGGGGTGCGTTCGCTGCCTGCCTGTGGACGGGCTGGCTCTGATCGAGCCTGCGCGGCTCTCGCAGGAATGGAGGGGGAGAGAGAGAGGGGACAGCGATCCCGGACGGTGCTGTCGGCGTCCAGGCGGCGGGGGGTGCGTTCGCTGCCTGCCTGTGGACGGGCTGGCTCTGATCGAGCCTGCGCGGCTCTCGCAGAGGCGTGGCTTCGCAGGCGTGGCTTCGCAGGCGTGGCTCCCGCGGTGACGGCACCGGACACGCGGTGAGTGGGCGCTCGGACGGGAGGACCGGGACCCTGGACAGGGTCACGGCCACCGGCTGCATCGGGGTGGCAGGGTGGGTTCTTGATCGGCGCGGCAGGGTTGGATGCAGACAGCCCAGGCGAAGACGCGGGGCGAAGCGGCAAGGCGGCGGTCAGGGACGCAAGGAGGCAGGACAGCCAGAAGGCAGGCTGGGGCCAGGGCAAAGGAGGGAGTGAGCGGGCCGGCGAACGAACAGCACCGGGACCCCGCGAGCAGCTCCGCAGTTAGTTTTTATACCCCCCGGCCCCTCCCAAAGTCCGCCCGCTGACAGGGAAGCATTGGTCCAATCCAACCTTTCTTTGCTGTCCATTGGTGGAGACCTTTTCGCGACCTGATCGGAGAAGCTCCTCCCCCGTGTCTCCTGCTGACTGCCTCATGGGAGGTGTTGCCAGGCGAAGTCCTCCCAGAGACAAGGCTTCCTCTGGTTGCCTCCTGCACGTGGCACATGTGCACCCCTCCCTCACATACCTGTGACAACCATTGTTGAGGCATAACAAAACTGAATTGGCTCCTCACACAAGTGCTGTGTAGCAGGAAATGGCAAAGTGGCACTTGGCAGACAGAACAGAAGCAGGAAAGACAGATTATTAATGTCTGACAGAAGTGATGGTGCCTGTTTAAGAAAAGACCTATGGTGGGAGGAGGGATGGTGTCAAGAATGTGATGGTGGTGTAGGACTGAGGGGCATAATCTGTAGACGCAATGAATATGTTTAGATACCACGACAGAATCAAAATTTAGCAATGGACCTACAAATGAATACATGAATAAATGAAATCAGGAAGCCCAACTTGCATATTTCAGTTTACTGTAGCTTGCAATTATTTCAATTCTTGTTTTTTGTAATTCTTTATAGTTTTTGACTGAAAGATTTTCTTACATGATTTTTTGTTATGTTATAAGGACACACCTGTTGACAGGGGTGTATATGAACTCCTGGGGAAAGGATCAAGTGGGAGTCACTGCTGCACAGCCAGCACACAGGGTCAAGCAAAAGGAACCAGTGGCGTCTCCTGGGTCGGGGTATCACTAAAGACACTGGTAAAGGGAGGAAGAAATAAATGTCCAACTTCAGTTGAAAAAAGCAAAGGCTGTGGGAAATGAGATCACTCTGTTGTGATGTTTAAAGTACTCTTTGGAAATATTACGTGCAACAGCTGAGGATGTACAGACCCCACGCAAGTACCCAAGATGTTGTAGTATGTACCAACTCTGAAAAATATTTGAGTTTTTTTAATTAAAAAAAAAAATTCAGTGCTGTGTTTGCAGTTGTGAGTAAGGTCCAGATAAGGCTGGATGTTGCTGGGTTGTCTGTTCAGCTGCCCTGTCATGCTAACCAGACTTAGAAACAGCTGAGGAGCGTAGGTGTATGTACAAAAGACTAAAACCTGGGAAGAAGGGGTAGGTAACTTTGCCTCGTGAGCTTGGGCAGATCAGACTATGGATTAAGTACAGAACGAATCCAGACATGAAGAGGGGTTGCAGGGGGTCTAATGAGTTTTGTCTGAGGCCTTTGTATGTAGTGCACCTGGATACGTAAGGAGTCAGTTGAAATGGTTCACATGTGCTGTATAATTGAGTGAAAATATGTTCTCCCTTGGGCAGAGAATGTTTTTTCAGTTTTCATGTCAGAGCTTTAGCTGACTGTGTAATACCACTCCCAAGGGAATGGCAGGGCTTTAGTGACGAAGAGATGAGGCAGAAAAACACCTTGATTGTGGTACACGTGTGTGGTTAAGGTGAGCTACTTATGCAGCGGTAGTTGGAGGTTATTTAACGCTGATAAGGGAAGCCTGCAGGCGGTAAGAAGGGTATATGTGGCCTGAGGAACCAAGCAGACCACTACTGGAGCAACTGTAGGGCCAGGCTATGAAAGTGGCTCAGTAATGAGCGTGAATATCTGTGTGGGAACAAAGTGTTCCTGCCTTAATGCTATTATCGTTCCTTTTTAGAGATAAATTACAGTTTGAAGTGTTACAAATGCCATCTGTGTATGAGGGTAGAAAACCTCTGGTACTTTATGTTGAAAACTAAAAACAAAGCCCTGTTTTCCATGTGGATCTTAGTATAATCAGCCATTGCCTTAACTTCTCTGGAATAATATTGCCAGCCTACCGGGTCATTTAAGGCCCGGTTTCCAAAGATTTTTTTGATCTCACGCCCTTATCAGTAAAAGATTTGTGAGCACACCCCGAAAATATGTGTATTATTTATAAATTTACACACATACTATTCTACTATAATTATACACGTTAAAGAACATATACAAAAAATAGAAATTATTGGAGGACAAGACAAATGGTTAGAAAATTTGTTTTATTTTTTAACAAAACCCTTTTTTACTTTCATTAAGGAGTAATTTAGTGAGAGCTATGTGATTGAACGTGCCTCTCTAAATTTTTTTTAAAATGTTGGTTCATCACTTGGGTACAGCTATTTTAAGGGCTGCTTCTAGGTTCAGTTTATTTCAATACTTGGTTTTAATGGCTGTCCTAGCCAAATGAGATGCCTCACAAAGACAGATCCAAGTGGAAGAAGTGCATTGTTGGTTGTGCTTACTAAATCATGATACTAATTTCCCACTCCCATACACTAACTATGCAGAGGTTCTTCTTGGAATTCATCTATTAAATTTCCATCTTCCCTGATGTCAATCAGTTGTTCTTGCAATGGGAAAATGTTGCATTTTTCTCTTTTCCTGAAGCACTTCTTTTGGAAGATTTTTAAACAGGGTTTTGTTTTCTTTTTTAAAGATTTTAAAGTTTAGGAAATTTATGTACAGCCTTCAGAGGTTTTTTAGGAGGTTTTTTTCAGTGGAAGCATTTCCAAAAATCTGTTTTCAAAACAGTCTCTGTAGAGTGAGTTTCTTTTGAAAAGCAGTTACTCTCTTGCTCCCTGTTAAAATGTCAGGATCACCTTGAAGGGACACCTTAGGTGTGTCTTTATTTGAAAATATCTGGTAGGTAGCATAGTACTGACCCCTTGTCATCACAGAAAAGATCAGCCAGTTTTGAACAGTTGTCTTTGTAGAAAAAAACTGCGTAATGTGTCGTTAAGTTTGACAACTCTTTTAAGCCCTTTGTCACAAGATAAGTAGCAAAACTTACTGTGGGAATATGAATATCATGGTTGCTCTCCATCTTCTTAAAAGGTATTCTACTGCTTGAAGATCTTATTTTTATAAAATTATATAATCAATGACATTCTGTAGCACTTGGTGCACTTCTGCCTGCAGCGTTGCTGCGTTAGTTTTATCTATTGATGATGCAGTGAAAGAATTTCACATGTGGTTGTGGAGTGACTGCTTTAACTGAAATAAAAAATAAAAGGATTCCAGTGTAAAGGTTACAGATAAAACCCCTTAAGTGTACACTTGCACAGTTTTCTCATAGTACATTGTTTCTATTAAGGAAATAATTTACTATTGAGTCTACTCTGATACATCGTTCCTGGAGTGACTTGCAAAAGAGAAGTCCCCAGTGTGTTTGAAACAATCCAACATGTACCCTAAGATGAGAGATGTAGGAAACATCTCTAAGGTCAGCCAACAGTGTAGCACACCTCCCACACTGCCTAATTTGTTCTCATACTTGTTTCTTCAAATGTTCAGCTGTTTTCTGTGAGTTTTCCAGCAGTATTTGCTGACAAAGTGCCATATTGTCTTCCATGTATTACTTCAGCCATTTTTTACTGCAGTAGGAAGACCGAATGTTTCCCCAGTGGTATATGTCTTTGTCTCCTTTGCTCTAAAGAAAGAAGCCTTAAGAAGGGGTCCTGAAGATTTGCCATTAAGTTCAGGTGGTTGGGTTTTTTTTAAGTGAAGTACTGTATTAAGTATCCCATGACTTGAAGAAATGGTAAAGATTTGTCCTCATCTCACTGGGTACTTAATTTTTAAATGTCTTGCTAATCATGATGGCTTCATATATCACTATCTAATATCTCAAGGCGAAATGTGTATTTACGGTGGGGTTCTTCATTAAGGATGATAGACGTAACCATATTTCAAATAGTTATTGTCATCATATTAATTTTTTTTTTGGCCAACTTTTTGTCAGATCTGATTAGATTGTTGATTTTACCTCATAATGTGTGTGACAAGGAGCTTGTACTGGGTATAGGAAGTCAGTTGTTGCATATGGATTTTGAAGCAAAAGGAAGATCTGTCTTGGCGTCTGTGTATCTGACATAGTAACACTTCAGAGTCTTCAGGCTCAGAGGTGATTTTAGCAAGATTTGCAGCTGTAGAAGGCCCTAAACCATTTGTGTATTTCCCCGGTTAGAATTCCTTGCCTTCATTTGCCTCATGTTATCATACTTGAAAATAGGGTATTTAGTTACATGGTTTACATGTGTTGTGACAGCATGCAGATTTCTATAAGCATGCTTTTGTGAATTGTGGCCTTTGGCTGTGCCAGTTAAACTTTTAGAAATAAGCGTTCCTAAATAATGGAAGTTTTGTTTTGGTGAGTTTTGTTGGTTTTGGTTTTTTGGCATCTGGGACTTGGAAGAAGAGACAGCAATTCTTCTAGTTTGCTTATAGCAGCCAACATAGTGTAGTTCCCATCCTGCTTGAGGCTACAGCAGATAAATTCCAAGTACCTGCAAAACATCTGCTATCAAGCACCAGTACTGTCTTGGTACCCGCCCAATAAGTGTATCTTTTTATGTACAGCTCATCTTTCTGCAGCTGTCAAGGAGTGAAGTACAATTTTAGTCCCTGAAGAAGATGCAAAAGCAAGGTGGGATTGCAGATAATTGTGTTTTGAGTGAAAAGAGAAGATAAAACAGGGAGTTGCTTTTTAAAAGTTGTTTACAAGACACTTAAAACCAAAGGAAGAAATGTAGAATGAAGACAGAAAATTATAGAATAGAAAGAAAAATGAGAAAAGCATTTTAAAAAACTGCCAGCTATAGTTACGGCTTTGTAAAGACTGAAGACTTCTAGTAGTGTGTATTGACTAATTGGGTTTTTTTTCTGGACTATATGCTCATGCCAAATTTCTTGCTTCATGTTTATGTTTCATTATTTTAGCCAGAACTGTATTACTGCATGTGAAATACTCTTTGCATTATTACGACCAGATACAGAAAATAGCCATGTCATTGCAGAAACAGACCTTATAGAACAGTTGTATTTTGTATCTGCACTTGCTCTGTTGTCTGCAATAGTTTTGCTATTTCCTTTTGAATTTCAGTTGTTCTGTAAGAACTCTCTAATTCAGCTTTCTTTTATTTGGGACATTTTTCTTTACATGTGTTCTATGGGATCTAGCTCTCTCATGACATGTGATGAGTGAATCAGGATGCTGGAGACTTGTGCAAGTGAAATTTGTCTTCCTTCTGGGCCTCTAGTAGAAGTTTTGTTTCTTCGTGGTCAGTCTACAGATGTTTGAAACATTTGTGCTTGTTAGGAGTTGCCATTTGAAATCGAAGCAATTCATACTTATCTCCAAGTAGCTTAGAATTAGAAAAGCTTTCTTCTGGCAACATTCATGGGATATTCAACTAAGCAATAGGAAAATGCTTCTTTATAAGTAATAAGCTAATGAAAGCCTAGTATTTGTATAATCAGGCTTGCCTGAGGAGTATGACTGTCTTGGCAGTAGTTACTGGAATGCAGCCTTTTGACAGCATTGGAGACAGTCATGTTTTGATTGGTGTGAGTGTATCAGTGACCATTGGGTTGTGAAACAACTGTGCATGGGGTGGAGGAGCTGGGGCAGGTAGGACAGCCCAGTCTGGGCTTCTCTCTTAGAGTTCTTGTTGTTAGGGAATGCTGGCATGAAACCAGGTCCTTCTCCACGATGCAAAATGGGGTTAAACTGAGCTATTTGCATGAAAAAATGAACAATATGAGGCTTGGTGAAGAATGTAAACAGGTGAATCTGGGTCATTGTTAGGCATACTCTGGTTCCATAGTGGATGTCTTGGAAACAATGAAATGAAACTCAAGTGGGATGTAGGTCTTAGTGCAAGTCCCATAGTCTAGAAGTGCAAGTGGTTGATAACAAGGAAGATGTGTTCAGCAAAAAAGCTGTAGTGATACGTGGAAGACAGAAATCCTGACTAACAGTTAACTAAAGAGGGGATTTAGAGAAGACCTTGTGCGGTTTCAGCATCCGTTTGCTATATGCTTTGTCAAACAATACTTCTCTATCGTGCAAAGCTTTAAATAACCTGTTCCACATGCAGTGGCCAGTGGCTGGTATCTCACTGAAAGGAAATAAGGACTTAGTGTGCATGAGGTTCTCTAACACAGGTATTATACTGCAAATGAATGATACAGTGCTATATCTTCCTAGTGGAATGAATAAGGAGCTAAACCCTTGAAGCAAGTATTTATTTTAGAAGAGTTTGATTCTTTGAACTGGAGGAAATAACTTGGTATATTTAACTGTTCTGAGATTCTGTGGCAAAGTCTGCAGGGTGCTGCAACTTAATTTCAGTTTGTTTATACTGGTGTTTTC
This sequence comes from Struthidea cinerea, assembly GCA_013397865.1. NCBI lineage: Eukaryota > Metazoa > Chordata > Aves > Passeriformes > Corcoracidae > Struthidea > Struthidea cinerea. The sequence continues at coordinate 1,600,903 of VZTI01001175.1, read as the reverse complement.
TAAATGTCTGTTCTTGGCTTGTATGGTGGCAAGTCTTACAATAGGTGTTTCCTGCAACTGAACAAAGGAGCAGTGTTGAGTATTTGAGAGAAAATAACATAGGCAAGAGACAGTGCTTAGCAGGTAGTTGAGAAAAGGTACTTCCCGATAACAGCTTTGAAATCCTTGAACTGGAAAAAAAAAGCTTATTTTCTCACATGTACTCTCCTTTTCCCATGCACACTCTGTCCTGCTTTAGTGTCTGCTGTTTAATGATTCCAAATACATAGGGAACTTAGGTTTAGTCCTACATAAAGCAATCTGTAGGCAGGAAGAGGTTTACCCACTTCTACATCTCTTTGAGGTGTGTGTTAATGTTGAATAACTTCTCATATTGAACCAGGTGATTGCATTTTCTGAGCTGTTGTTTCAGATTCTTGTCCTGCTGAGATACCTATGTGACTTTGTTTTTTAAGGTGCTGTTAACAGACGTACAAGCTGGAAATGCAAAATTGAGCTAATAATAGTTTAGGTCTCCATGGTGACCATGGGATCCTGAAAGCTAAGGGCTCTAGGCTACTCCTAGGCCCTATGGGTTTAGGCTTACAATGGCAAAAAGTGTTTCTTCAGGCAGTATAGAAAACTATATACAATATAGAACATAAACCCCAGGTTTGTAATTACAAGAGAAAGACACTGTGGTAGTGTTCAAATAAAAAAACAATAGAAAACCTTTGAGGAGGTTTACAGAGATGAATTACACTTTACAAATTACTTCAAAAGAATCTTATAAATAGTACTCTGGGCTGCCTTCATAAAGTGTCGAAAGAATAACCTTACTGTATGACAGTTACTCTGCACTTGAAGACAGTGTAAGTTATTAATGAGATGGTGAAATTGTGCTTTCCGTTGCACCTACTTGATATCTTCTAATCTACTGAACACAAATTTTCAGTTAGTTACACACAGGCATGAGTCAAAGTCATTAAAGCACTAATGAAATCTGAGGATGAGGAGGAACAGCTCTGAGGGAATGTGTCAGTAAAATAAGCACATATATGATGTGTTATTTAGATTCATCTGTCTAAATGAGTACCAATACAGCCTGTGGCTTTGGCAGCTGATTACTTACTATAATTCAACCATCACATCAAAATAAATTCACTTATTTAGTGCTGATGGTCAGAAAGAATAAACATACATTTATTTTGAAGAGTGGAAATAATATAACTTCAGGATGGTTTGTTTGACTTTGCAAGGATAAATAAAGAGACCCAGGAGTACATGGTGATGATGTTGAGTGCTTTAGCATAGTTAGTGTGAGTCGGAGACAAGGACCAGTCTTTGTGCTTCAGCTGACAAAGTGTCTAGACAGTGAATTGAAATCTGAACTATTTTTGTAGCATTCTCTTACATAGAATGATGGTGTAACATACCCAGTATCAATAAATTACTGGCATCCATTTTTTGTTTCTGCATTCTCTTTTGGAGAAAAATGGTTTTGATAGTTGAAGGCAAAGTTTTCCTGTCATATGATACTTTCCCACGGCATGGAGCCCCTCTGTGGCTTTTGGCGTCGGAGCTGGGTAGCCATATGGGCTGCGGGTATGCATTTTGCAGCAGTAGGCCTCCACTTCAGCCACAAACAGTGCAATTTACAGAGAGAACCTGGGGGAACAGTTTTTTCCTTGTATTGCATATGCAGGCTTGGCTGAACTATCCGGATTTTACCCTTCTCAGAAGCATTACAGGCATGTAATTGCTCTGTCAAAGGTGAAGGCAGAAACCTTGATGGGCAAGGGGAAAGTAACTTCGCGTGTCACAGCAAACTGAGTTCCTGAAATGTCAGGTTTGGATTTGAAAATCTAATTTGAAATACTCACTTTGAAGGCATATTCTGACCTACAGCTTGAGTTTGAAGCGTTATTAAATTTGCAGCCCTCTACCCTTTCTTTCTCATTCCATTCTCCAATAATGTTTCATATACTCACTGAGCATGATGGAAATAACAAATCTGAATTGCTGTGTTCTGATACTTGAGAAACTCAGGGATTGGATTGTGCACACCAGTATTAATGTTGTGAAAAGTCTTTTCTTAATTTGCAAAAGTATATATTTTTTCAGGAAAAAAAGCCTAATCTGTTCAAATTGTTGCATTATTAAAAATAAAAGCCAGAAGACTGGCAGCAATTCAGGAAAAGTTAAAAACGTTCCAGTTCCCCAGGGATATATTTCTCTTTTTGTATTCAGCGTTGTAACTGACCCCATCTTGCAGTGACATGTAACTTAAGTTTATTCCAGCTTCTTAAGCATTGACAACGCTTTGGCTTGAAGAACTTGTAAATAGATTTTTAGCTTGTGCCTTGCTCTCTACTTATGCCTTGTTTAGGATTTTATAAGTTGTAAATTTGGTTAAATTAAAACTAAGACGAACCGTTAAGTGTATGATTTTAAGTTACTTGTTTGTTTGTAATGGCCAGATAGAGAAAGTGGAAAGATCTTGCTCAGCCACTTGCACCTGAAATGTGAGCAGCCCATTTTGGTGTGCTGTAAGTATTATGTATTCTTAAAGTAAAAATGGATCCATATTCAGTTATGTTCTGTTACTTTTTATCCTAAAACTCAAAACTAAGCTTCTTCAATCTTGATTATTGGATTTGGTTCTTAAATTTGTGCTGCCTCACCCCCCCCATCCCCCCCCCCCCCTTTTTCTGTTTTTTTTCCCC